>WBNO01018261.1:389145-424451 GCA_013400575.1 Peucedramus taeniatus
GTGTGGGGGTGGGTGTGTGTGCATCCCACCTTGGGAAAGTCTCGGGAATAACAACTGCTCCAGAGGAAAGAGTGACTCTTCTACCTGCCTGATGGCACTGGAAAAAATCAACATTTAATAAAATTAAAGGGCAGACAATTCAAAACAAATGCAAATGAAACCCTATTNCAGCTCTCTCCTCTCTCTGAAAAGCTTGAACAAAAGTGTTTGTACTTACAGGCTTTGTGGTGAGCTCAGGGTTTCAGGGAGGCCTGTGGTATGGGAGGGAACAGAGGGGACACACTCTCCGTGTTTCAGCTCTCTGGGAAAACAAACTGGGCTATGACAGAGCTGGTTTCTGGTTCTCCTTCTGCCAGAGGGTTTTGGGGTCTTTGGGGGTTAAAGGAAAGCAGCAGCATCCAGCTTCCTCACTCCTTTTCTGGTCTGTACCCTTTCCTAGACAGATTTTTCTAAAGCCTTCTGTGTCCTCTCTTCTTGATTCACAACTAAATACACACATGAGCAAACAGACTAAAGAAACTGTATGCACTGTATTTGTGTGTGTATTTGTCCCTTTGTGAGGCTTAGAAGTATTTTCTCCTGCAGCCCTCTTTTTGGGTGCTGTTTTCTCTTACTGAGGCCAGTGGGGTGGGAGCCAGAGAGGCAGGATGGAGCAGGACAGCCCTCCCCTGTTGGAGCTGCTTGTCCTGGCAATTAACCCTCTGCTACTGCCGAATCTTTGGGAATATCTTGTGTTTCAGTGGTGAGGAGAAACAATTACCAAATTGAGTATGCAGTGCATAAAAGCCAACTAGGGTTCTTTCTGGATGAAAGAGGCAATAAAAACACTGGTATTTATAGAAAAATATTTATTACTTCATGGGATATCAGGGCTTCCTGTGGTTTGAGGCTGTGCCTTGCATAGCTCATTGCTGAATGCCTCAGGATGACACTTTCCTTTTTTTCTTTCAGCAGCAGCCTGTTTGCTCTCAAATCAATGATCAGGTTTACAAACAAAATGATTCTGTGTCCCCTTATGGGCCATCCTCTGGTGCTGCCCTCCNTGAAATTGCCCTGGAGGACCCTTTGGCACAGGAAGATGTTTCTGAAGCCAGAAAGAAAATTCAGAAATGCAGAAGAAGGATGGGTAACTGTGCAAATATTGAAAATAGCAGTGTCAGAATGAATCCAAACATTGGAATATCCAGAGTTCACCGTTTACAGCTCATAAAAGTTTGAGAAAATAAAAAGACCATGAAATCTAATATAAATCTTGTATCATCACCAATGCTTCTGCCCCTCTTTACTGCTGGACCCCTCCTCAGTGGCCTGCCTGTGAGGGATGCTGTCCTCCATAAAGCACCATCACACTGGGCTGCTCTGGAGGATGCCATGGCAAGCACATGGGAGAGGCTTTGCCCGCCACAAAGGGGACACATCCAGCAAACCAGCACTTTGTTCCTGCCAGCCCACTGCTCCTCCTCATGCCCTGAATGGCAGCCCTGCCTCCTTCCTGCTCTCTGGTCAGTCCCTCAGCTTGGGAATGTCCTTGGGCTTGCCAGGGGCATGCTCTGACCATCCCCAGGTCTCTCATAAGGACTGAGCAGCACCAGACTGTGAGCAGTGCTTCCCTCCAAGGTCTCCATCACCTCAGCTCTGCAGAGGTGGCTGCCCTGGGGTGATTCCAGTGGCCTCTCCCAGGCCACTCTGTGTAACTTCCCATCAGACAGCAGATAAATCTTCCTCTCCTCCTTCCCCTCCACCCTCCCAGCAGTGTGCCTGGATTTAGAGAAGGCTGGAAAGGGTGACTGCCAGCAGGAGAGGACCATGGGTCTGCAGGAGAGGTGCAAGAGCCTCCAGCACCGGGGGCTGTTTGTTCCCTTCGAACTGGAAGGACCTGTACTCACATCTCTGAGATGCCTGGGACTATCTCTAGGTCCCTATCTGAAACCAGCTCATCAGCACTTCACATGTGAGCTGATGCAATCAGAGTGCAGGGCTGCAGCTCCATGAGATAATTCACAATTAGGAGGGGAAATGCTTCTGCTTGGCTGAGTGAGCTGAACTTACTGGCCCAGCCGCAACAGCTTAATTAAAGTCACTGGAAGGAAGCTGTGATCATCCTTCCTGTGAGCAGAGATATGGTTTATTGCTTACCATTTATTTTCCCCATTTCCAGATAAAGGAGAAGATGGAGGAGTAGTTTGTGTAGGAAGCTTTGCTGGCATCTTGAACTGTGAGTGAAACCTCCCTGGGTTGACAGAAGACCAAGACAGAGTTCATTGGGATGTTTCCCCCTGCCCAGCAGTAGCCCCCACTTCTCTGCCTATAAATGTGTTACATGACAGAATTTGTCATCAGTTCTCAGGAAAAAAGCACACTGCAAAGATTGGTTCTCCTTTCCAGAAGAGGCAGTGACAGCATGCAAACAGGCCAGCTCCTGCTTGGACTCAGTTCCAGCCCCGTTCCAGTCCCAGATTTATCAGACGATGAATCTCGGCACGCACAGGTTGCTCCTGGAGACATCTAGTGAGACATCAGTGTAATGAAACCAGCACAGCCTCCCAAAAACATCCCTGTGGGAAGAGAGAGATGCTGTGGGAGAGCTCTTGTACAGTGCTGGTGAAGCAGTTCCATCGCTTTTGGTCACTGAGTCCTTCAGCACTCCAGACACAGCAAATACCGGGGTCTCACAGCCACTGTTTGGGCACATCGTGGAGGAGAGAAAGAAAGAAACAAGCTCCTTGCTGTCTCCTCAATGACACCTAATTTAGCCAAAATATTTGCACAGGTTCTGACACGCAATGTGCTTCAGATGTCAGGAGGTGACAGTTTGGAGCAACACTTTGTCACTTTCCGAAATGGTGTAGCCTGACCTACATAAAACAACTACAGTAACCCCACACTCTGACATACATTACTGTTTTGTTTAACTAGACTGACACCAGTTCTCAGGCATCAACGTATCTGTAATTTAGCCAAATTTATTTCAAATCTTTATCATAAAATTAAATTATATTTCCAAAGGCTCTCAGAAATTAATATCCAAGTGCAAAAGTTCTGCTCTGTTTTCAAGAGTTCCTGTTACCAGCACATTTCCAGCATGCAGCACAATCCTCTGGCACTTTTAGCCACAGGGAAGAGGGCAGCAGCCCTGCGAGGAGTTGATAATCCTGGGCTGGCTCCCAGCCAGCCAACACCGCCGTTCCCAATTCCCAACACGTTATCACGGCCAGCAGGAAACAGCCAGCACATCCAGCCCAAACAACGAGGTCTGCTGCCAGCCAGGGAAGTACATGAGCCCCGAGCTTATTCCTCAAATCCCTTTGCATGTAACACCTCTCACAAGCTGGGCTGTTCCATCGGAGGAGCTGTGGCACTGAACTGCCCAGGGCTGGCACTTGCCAGGAAGACCCTGACAAGAGGACACAGCCTCAAGTTCTGCCAGGGGAGATTCAGGGTGGGTATTAGGAAAAACAACTTCATGGAAAGGGCTGTCCAGCCCTGGCACAGGCTGCCCTGGGTAGTGTCAGAGTCCCCATCCCTGGCAGGATTTAAAAGCCATGTGGATGTGGCACTTGGGGACATGGTTTAGTGGTGGCCTTGGCCATGGCTGGGGGGAAGGTTGGACTTGACCTTAGAGGGCTTTTTCTACCTCTGTGATTCCATGTAAAGAAGCTGTGCTGGAAAAGCAGCACAGTCAATCCCTACTTCAAAGAGGGTTAATTTGGCTTAACTTGTGGTGAACTGAGCTCCTAATTAAGCATCCAGGATCCCACTAGCTTGCACTACTAAACAAAACTTCCACTTACCTGAAGGACAACACCTTAACTATCTCCTGCATGAGCAACCCCTCCAAGAAGAAAGGCAGCCACATCACTCACTTGTGCTCTCATTTGTTTCAGCGACAAATTAGCCCCAGTTCTTCTGGGGGACCTGGAACAACTTGCCATGCAAACACCACATACAAGCTGACACTCATCAGGACACTGTATTTTGTAAAAACCAGATAAAGAAGTATTTTGAAGGCAGGAGGGACCATTAAATCACTTGAGACCCTTACCCAGCTGCTGCACTGTGTACTGCCTCAGGGACAGCAAAGACAGTCTCTGGACTTGCTTCAAATTCTTGTCCTATGTACTGTATTTTTCCCCAAATAGACATGTGCTGTATTTCTACTGGCTGTTTAGAAAGGAGAGAAATAAAACCTCATCCAGACAATGAATTCATGCTCCCAAATATATATTTTGTATTTAATTTCACACTTTGGAACCCAGCACTGTGATTTGTGTACGTGGATTTAATTCTGCTGATGGCACACCACTGCACCAGAGTGAAGCAGGATGGGTTGGAAAGCAGTGCAAGGTCTTACCTAGACAGACTTGCTCAGGAAAAATAATCTAAATTAAGTCACTGCTTGACTTTAAGTGGATTAGTTAAAATGCATTCAATCCTTCAATGCAAGTTCTTATTCAGAAGCAAAATGACCTAAATTTGATTTACCTCCAGTAATTTCCAAACTTAAATAATATTAACACAGCTTTCAATCAGAGAGGACTGACCTCATGTATGTTAAATTCAGTTTAAGCAATCCACTTACATAGACAAGACAAACAAAAAAAAAACAAAAACAAAATTTCCCCAGCTCTAGGCATTAAACTGCTAATTGCTGGGCCTGCTTTTCCATGAGTTCAGTGGTTAATGGTGGCTGCTGAACAGCCTTAATAGATGCATCACTAGTGTCAGGTGTGGGTCAGGGTGAGAAGAAGGCCTTGGAACCCAGATTATTCCTTTGTCTGGGACAGAGATGACAGAGCAATTACCATATTTGGGTCTGCCTACAAGCTTGCTGCTGTATTTTCTCAAATAAATGATGAATACTGCAGAAATCTAAACATGACTTTTTATAGTCACTCCTCCAGGCACACAGCTATTAAATGCTGAGCTGCCAGCCCCAGCTATGCAGAAATTATGTGTCAAGCTCCCCAAATCCTGGGGCTCCCTTGAGGGCTGCAAGATGCACAAAGCAGGGCTCATTCCTCATGTTCCATAAGCTTTAGAGGGAGAGAAGAGATGGGGATAAGCACTCAAAAGCAATAGAATGGATCCAGAAAAGGAGCACCTGCTCACTCACAGGCTGGCCCCAGGAATTATACTGGAACAATTTCTTAAGTTTCTCTTTTCCTGTTAATCTTCTCTGCTGAAGCAAAACAGCCTTCAGAAAGGGCAGAGTCATTACACACCTTAGGGTTTGTTTTCCTTACGGCAAAAGAAGGAACAAACCACTTCCTGTTTGGCACCAAAGAAGAAACAGCAAATCTTTCTAAGAAGCAGAGGTACCATGACCTGAAATCTCCGCTGCCTGCAATAACCAACACCCCTGAAGCCTTGTCAGGGATGCGCTGGTTTGCCCTGCAACTCCATGATCTCCCTTCCCTCTCCCACTTTCCAAGACTAAATGCACTTGATTGTAAAGGAAAAACAGATCAGCTCAGGCTGATGTGTTTTTCCATGGCCAGTAGGCATGGCTGGAAAAGCACATGGATCAAAGCAACAAGGTCAGGAAGGAGAGGATGAATGTTTATACCCTGCCACAAGGAACAAATGACATTTCCGCTGCTTGGGAGCACGGGGAGCAGCCCAAATAAGTGAAGGGATCCATGTGCTACTTCTGCTCCAGGCCAGCCAGCTACAAAAGGGACTTCTGCACAGTTGCCATATTTGTGAGTGCTGGCCCCTCCTTTTACCCCTAATGATCTCTCCAGGCAGTGTCCGAGGGCTTGACACAACTTCATTTCCTTTTTTCCTGCCACTTGTTAACCAGGAGAAGAGGCTGAGCCCCACCTTTGCTCACAGCCTCCTTTCAAGTAGCTGTAGAGATGATCTCTTAATGTTTGGAAAAAATTATGGAATTTTCTCTTAAATCTGCCCCAAACCTTATTCCAGCCCATCACTGTCTTTTGTTTGTAAGCCTTCTCCTTGTGCTTAACAAACTGCCTCAGGCGAGATCCCAACCCATCCCATTCTTTTCCTACCCACAATAAAAACTCATAGAAACCAGCAGTGTTTCATTTTGGAGCTATTTTGTGAAGGAATGTAATCTCCAAGGAACAGAGTAATGTCAGAAAGTGACCAAAACAACACAATAAATTGCACTTCGAGCTCCAGAACCGTTCAGGCTGAGCACTGGGCTCCAACAAGTCCCTGTGAGCAGTGGCACAGGAAAACTGCCCTTTTTAAAGCTGTGGTTAACACTCCAAGAGCAGATTTTAACATTCCAAGAGCAGATTTTAACACTCCAAGATCGGATTTTAGCACTCCAAGTGCAGATTTTAACAGTCCAAGTGCGGATTTTCAGGCGGGGGGCTCCTGGATGGGAGGCAGCAGTGCAACAGGAGGAAATGGGGCTGCCTGAATTCAGCAGGCATTTCCCTGCCTGCCTCCAAAGCTGCTCCTCACAGCCTTTAGGAAAGAGCTTTAGGAAACTGAACAACTTACCCACAGCCTCTATGGCATTGGGAAGGAGTCTCCCTTGGGATCACTGGACACACTCTGGGTTTTTATCAGTATGAACAGGGTTTAAGCCTCCACTTTAAACCCGTTTGTCCTTGGAAGTGGCCACGTGGCTGGGCAGCAGTATGAGCTCCTAGAGCTCAAAATCCAGGACCGTCTGTCCCAGGATCTTCCCTGCTTGGAGAGCAGCAGGATCTCCAAGCTGCCCACACTGAGAGGCATCAGCTGCTCTGGAAACCCCTCAGGAAAAAGCCTGTAGGACAGGCTGGGACTGCAAGGAACATCCCTCTGCTGGTCCAGGTTTGTTTGTGGCCCTGCTCCAAGGATGTCACTGAAACTGCAGCAAAAACAAAAGCTCTCCAACAATAATTTTTAGTGTTAGAGAATTAAGGCATTACTTTATTCTGGCCAGGATGTTGTTCTGGCCGGGATGTGCAACACAAATTATTTCATCCACACATTGCCTGGGTTGTGCAGAGAAAATCATTCCACCACACAGAATTTTTACGAGATCTTTCCCATACTTACACAGTCTAAACCCAGAGAAATAAACTGGTTCAATGTTCATTGGTCCCAAGTTACACAGTTCTTACTCTTTGGTTTCCTGTTGGTTATTGATTCCTTCACCTTCAATGTTAATTAGCTTCTCATTCTTCTAGGGCAGAGGCCCTGGGATAAAAACCAACCTGGAGCAGCTGGGATGGATGCAGTGAGATGACCGAGGCCTGTGTGCTCCCTGAAAACCTCTGCCCTGGAGATGAGAGTAATTTCCATCAGTACACATACTTTTCCTTAAGCCCTGTTCTTGGGAAGAGTGAATCACTTGCAATATCCATCTGAAACGTTCTCCTGGGGTATTTTTAGACAACAGCAGTGGTGGTCATGGCTCCAGTGCTGCCCATTAATGCAGAAATCCCTTGGATCCAGGGTAATGCTTTGCTGTCCAGGACTGGTTCTATGGAGCTCTGCTTCACCAGCACACCAGTCCTCACTCCCACCATCATGTTTGAATGGTGGGGTTTGTTCACTCCTCACAAACAAAACAATTGGACCAGGCATCCAAAAGCCCTTCAACTCCAAATCACTGTAATCCAACTTGATCTCACTGCAATCCAACTTGATTTTTCGTGTACCAGCCATTATTCTGAGTGCAGGAAAATACAAGATAGAAGTGATGGGAAAGGAGGAAGGAAGGGAAAGAAGGCAGCCTGGAATTAGGCAAGGGAATGAGCTGGGTCACTCCAGAGTCTGGCAAGGGGAATAATTGAGGCATCAGTTCCTTGTGCTGACAGGGGAACAAGGCATGGAACACTTTCAAGAGCTCCTGTGGTTTACCTACACTAAATCTCATGCTTCAGAGGGCTGGAGAAGCTTGTGGGGAGAGCAGAGCAAGTGAGAGGAGAGGCTGCCCTGCTACCTCCTGGCACAGGATAAATGCAGCAGAGCTTTCTGTTTGTTCACCTCAGGAGCACCCACTGAGAGTTTTGTCAGAGCTCAGCCTCAATGATTCTGTGGTTCCATGGTGTGGACCTGGGCAGAAAGGATCCCATGGTTCTGTGACAGGGCCTGAGCAGAGACACCCCTGCTCAAACGAGGCATGTCAGCAAAGTTGCTTTGAACTGCTCCATCTCTGCATTTTAACACCAAGAAGCTGAGGCACGAGGGGTCAGGATGGGCACGAGGCCGGTGCAGGCAGGCAGGGAGGGCCTGAATCAGATTCAGCCTGACAGCAAACTGCTTTTAAGGAAAAACCAGAGGTGATGCCCTGGGTCTTCCCTGATACCTGCAAAAGGCAGAGAAATGAAGGAATTTTCTCTGGTAGCTATTGCCTGGTAAATCCCCAGCCAGAATAACTTGTTGGAGCACAGAGGGCATTTCTCACACTCTCAGAAATCTCCTGCTCCCCAGCCAGAGCTACACCAGGCTGTTTAGAAAGATGCTGTAGCCCAAAGCTGTTTTTAAAGCTAGTCTGACCAACCAAAAAAGTTTCACTGATTTCAGACAACTGTTCAATAAAAGAGTAAAGCAGGAGGAGAAAAAAGAAAACCAAAACCCCAACCAAAAAAAAAAAAAAAAAAAAAAAAGAAAAAAGCCCTGAGCAGCACTTTGATAGTTAAGCCTTGTTGTCACAGCATCTTCAAATCATTTTAATTGTTAGTTTTACTGAAAAAACATGTGAGAGAGGTGCTCTCATTTCATAAATTTTTAAGCAGAGAAGCTCAAGCTGCTCTTCTCTGTGGCAAATGGCACTTCTTATGTGGCAAGACATAAATCAGTTCTTTGTGTGTGTGTGTGTGTGTGTGTGTGTCTAGTGTTTTTCCCTGCAGCTCAGGCTGTATTGGTTTGGGGCATTTCTGTGCTCCTGGCTGGACACCCCCTGCCCATTGAGTTCCCACCCAGGAATGACAGACCCCAGTCCTTAAGCACCACAACCCCATCCACCAGAGCATCCCACAGCACCAGTGCAGAGGGGATGCTCAGTCACCTACCTGCCAACCTGAATGATCCCAGAGTTCTGCAGAGGCCAAAAGCACAGAGAGATGGACTGGCATCATATGGGGCCGAGCTAACAGCCCATCAACACCTTTGGAGAGTTCTGCTCCCCACGCTGGGTCCTCAGCTTCTCTTTAGAGCTGTTTCAAGGAGAGCAAAGACCAAACACTCACATCTAAACACCCAACTCTTCCATCGTCTCCCAAAATTCACCCAAGTTTGGTGCAAGGAATGGGACAGTTGTCTCACAGGGTGTTTTGGAACCAGCAGTTGCCACAGAACGTGTGTGTTTGATGTTCTTTTCTCACCCAAACACTGCAGTCTGGAAGCAAAAAGTCATCTGTCATCAGGAGGAGAAGTGGTTCTGCAAGTGCAAAGAAGCACTTTTGTGTAACTTTCAGCTGAGACAAGATTCCTGACAGCCAAATGTTCCCAAGTAACAATTCCCAGCAGCTGAGCCATTGTCAGAGAACGGAGCTTTGACAGTAATCACAGAATCCCAGAACGCTTTTGTTTGAAAAAGAACTAAAAGCTCATCCAGTTCCACCTCTTCCACTATCCCAGATTGCTCCAAGCCCTGTCCAGCCTGCCCTTGGACGGTTCCAGGTGTTATAGATGGATAATGAGATGATTGGCCCTCACAACTGAGGGATGACTATGGTGTGAATATTAAGAAAAGCTTTAGTGATGTATAGTTATGCTATTGTAGTTTAGATGTCCTTTGTTCTCCCCATGGTTCCCTTTCCCCCCCTCTGTATTGTTGCCATCACACAGCCTGGGCTGTCTAGGACAGGTAAAAGAAGGTGTGCTCATGTGTCCCTTCCACGGGCAGCTGGGAATGGAAAAGCTTGTTGCTGAGGGGACACGGCATGACCACAGCTGAGCTCCAGTCCAGTTGCAGGAGAGCGATCTCCAGGGATAAAGGGCAGAGAAGAGCTGAGTGACAGACTTTGGGAGGGGCCAGGGTTGGCTGATGCAACCCTCAGGGCTACAAAAGACTGAACATCCATCTGGAAATGGAACCGGCCACGTGGTATACACGAGGCAGTTCCCAGTGCTGTAACTTTTTCCTTATGTAGTCCTTTTGTTGTATTTTTTGTCAAGGTTTAATAAACCTTTTAAATTTTCCAAGTGAGCAGTTGTTTCTCACACAGGCATCCAAGGGCAGCCACAGCTTCTCTGGGAACCTGTGCCATGGCCTCAGCACCCTCACAGGGAAGAATTTCTCCCCAGTATCCCATCTAACCCTGCCCTCTGGCAATGGGGAGCCATTCCCCCTTGTCCTGGCACTCCAGGCTCTTGACCAAAGCCCCTCTCTAGCTTCTTTACATCCCCTTTGTGTACTGCTGGCACCAGACTTATATTCCCAGCAGGGAAGATTTTAAAAAGCCCCAACAACATCTCTGGACAAGCAGGAGAACAGGAGGACAGTTCTAAAGGAAGGAGTAGAAAAAAGGAGCTCATGGAGAACTGAGACGAGGTGGTGGTGCTGACCCTGCTTTGGGGCACCGGTTCCTCTTTCCCATTTCCATTCCCATTCCAGTTGCCTTAAAGCAGCCAGAGTTCTCTCTGCACTGCTATGCACCTTGGGAACACTTCATTTCAGCAGGAAATTACAGCACACTTTCAGACAGACTAACAGCTGCCCTGGTTTATGGGAAAACTCCTGGAGACGGATTTTAGGGCAGTGCCACAAATGAAGGTGAGACCAAAACCTGTTTGTCATGCAGCCACTGGTGTGGGACGGAGAGGGGCAGCTGATGCTCCCAACTGGGATCCAGCATGAACCACACCCTCTGTATATCAGACCATTTTTTAATTCCTTGCTCACACTGTCTTCAGGATTGTGTGATAGATGAGTAATGCAGTGACTGACTCTCACAATTAAAAGGCAAATATCACGTATATATGTTAAGAAAAGTTTTATACATTTATAGTTGTGTTTTACCCCCTTGCGTTGTTATCATGGGATGACCTGGGTTTGGGACATTTGGGAGGGTCAGCTTGTCACTCTGGCAACAGCTGACCTCCAGTCAAGATTTGAGGAAGTAAACTCCACCACTGGACAGCAAAGAAGGAGTCAATGGACAGAACTTTGAGATGGGCTAAAGGGTTAAAAGGCAAAACCTCCATTGTGTGGGTGAGCACATGGTGGGAAAAATCCTTTGTTCCCGGCGCTGTAATATTCTCTCTATTCAGTCTTCTGTTGTATGTTTGATAAGGTTTTAATAAACTTTTCTAAATTTTTGGAAGTGAGTAGCATTTCTCACAACTGGAACCTGCAAACTCATCCATTCCACTTTAATTATGGCACTTGGAGATTGGTCTTTTTGACTGAGAGACAGAAATTATTTTGCTTTTAGTCCATCAGTGTTTATGCATCAAATTAAACCCCTCCAATCCTTTTTACCAGTACCTTTGGCCTGTCAGAGCAGCATCATTTCTTCATGCTGTTCCACCCTTAAAATTCCGCTTTTTGGAGCAAAATGGCCCTTCAATTCAGCACCTGGACCAAAACATTTGCGAGATACCAACTGATCAGGATTTTTTACTGGTAAGATTATTTTCTCTTCCCAGAGTCCATGAAAACCAGTAGAACATTTTCATAGGACCCCTAACATAATCTCTGGTTACCATGGAGATTTCCTTGGGGAATTTTCTATTGAGAAAATAAAAACAGTTTTTCAAGAAAACTACAGTAAATTGCTCAAGCACGAATGTGAATTTCAATAGCAGTAATTTGCAGCCACTCTGTTGTTTGCCAGCACTTAACAGAAATCCTAAAAAAGGTTTGTGTTCAGATTGGCATTGTGTTGGTAACTGGTGGGCATTTCCAACAGGAAAACTGCCTGCCTGGCACACATGAGCACCACGGGGGCTCACAGACACCCCATCAAGAGGCCCTGGCTGGAGTTTTAAGAATGTGTTCACTGGGAGCACACAACCTCTCTTTAGAAACCAGCTACTCAGGAGGTGTGAGGGGCTGTGGTAATCATATATCCTCTGAACAGAGAGAGACAATTCTCTCCCAGGATTTTCCTGGGAAGCTGTGAGATAGCTCAGAGAAAATGAGAAACAATTCCTACCTTCACTTGCTGCACCTTTGTTGTGCACAAGTGGAATGTGTTATGGAGATTGTTTACAAAAGTTAATTGGACTGTGATGATGGTGTTTGGATTGATTGACCAATTAGGTCAAAGCTGTATCAGACAGTCTGTAAGGGTTATGAGTTTCTTAATAGTATAATATAATATGGTATATGATGATGGAATAAATCAATTGATCATCCTTCTGCAATCATGGAGTCAATGCTAATTATTCCCCATTCAGGGGACCGTTGCCATGATAAGGGGCAGCCAAAAACGGGCAGCTGGAAAAAGCCAAAGCCACAAGCAAACCCACAGACTAATGGGGTTGCTTTGCTGGAGGGCTATAATGCCCTTTCCCACTTGGCATATTTATTATTTGCATTGCACTCATGGTCTTCTTTGGCAACTGGCACAGGGTACACAGAGAAGCTGTGGCTGCCCCAGATCCCTGCAAGTGTCCAAGGCCAGGTTGGAGGGGACTTGGTCTAGTGAAAAGTATCCCTTGCCCGTGGCAGGGGGGTGAATCCATAGGAGGGGGGCTGAGGGAGCAGCAACTGACTCAACACCTGTAAATTTCCTACCCAGAAGTTTATAAACGCATGAGCAAACCCACACTCGTGCTTGTTCTCTAAATGACAACATTGGCAGCATTAGGAGAAAGTAATGTGAGAAATGCTACTCACTTCCAAAAATTTAGATTTATTAGTAAGGCTTATTAAAACCTTATCAAAAATACAACAGAAGACTGAATAGAGAAAATATTACAGTGCCAGGAGCAAAGGATTTTTCCCACCATGTGCTCACCCACACAATGGAGGTTTTGCCTTTTAACCCTTTAGCCCTTCTCAAAGTTCTGTCCATTGACTCCTTCTTTGCTGTCCAGTGGTGGAGTTTACTTCCTCAAATCTTGATTGGAGGTCAGCTGTTGCCAGAGTGACAAGTTGACCCTCCCAAATGTCCCCACTATCCAGGTCATCCCATGATAACAATGCAAAGGGGGTGTGTGTGTGTGTGTGTAAAAAATAACTATAAAACTTCTCTTAACATTTGCCTTTTAATTGTGAGAGTCAGCCATCACATTACTCATCTATCACAGTAACAAACATTGCCCTGTGGGCTCTGGAACAGCCTGTGGAACAGACAGTATTCCAAACAAACTGGAGCACTGGGAGTGGGCAAATAAAGGAGATCAGTTCCCCAGCACCAGTCCAGTCCAGTCCTCAGCTGTGTTTCCAGGCAAGGACACTCCTACAGGGAGCAGGCACCAGAGCAGGGACTATGCCCTGCTCCCTTCTTTCCCAAAAGACATCCCTTGTACCTGGAGGTGAAAAACCACAGGCTGCAACAGGGATGTGACTTCACACAAGCTGAGCTGCAGGCACTGGGTTGGTTTGAAATGGTGTCAATAATAAAAAGCAAGACGAAATAAACCCTTCACAACTCACCGCGGGCTCCCAAAGCTTTACCTGCATTTCAATGAATTAAAAAGCTGAGTCAGTGTGGTTGTGAATCCTCCTGCCTCCTATGAATGACCTTTCACAAGGGAATTTATAAGCAAAAAGCTTCAAGGGGAAAGCCAAACCCCATCCCCAGTTATCCCAAACTCTGCAGCTACATGAATGCACTGAGCAGGTGGGTTTAGGACAGCAAACATGGGGGAGTTCACCTCGTTCCAAGGTGTGACAGCTGTGCCATTGGCTTCTTCTCCAGGGTGGCCCCCAACAGATGGCAAGGGAAAAGGACATAAACGAGGTGTGCCTGGCAGACAGTCTGTCCCACAGCAGCCTTTCCCAGCCACAGGACTTGGGGATTTCCCAAGCTGGAAGCTGTCTCTGAACCCACTGCAGAGAAGCTACCAATGATTTTAGGACACTAATTTGTTAAATCATTTTGAAAAACATTTTTATTTCTGGCTTTCCTACATTGCCAGACTGACTGCACGTGTTCTCCCAGGGCTCCTCTGCTCCAAGACCTCAGGAGCCAGCACTGCCCAGACCTGCCCAGCAGCCCCATCCTGGCCCCAGCATGCAGGGACACCAAGGAATTCTGCAGTGGATATTGAGGAATTCTGCAGCAGTTCTGTGCCTGCAGGAGGCACCACAGCCAGGAGAGAGCCACCGACCGTGACAAACACGGTTGTGTGGGAACCGTGGCATCTGAGAAAGGCAAAGACCCAACTACCTCCTGCAATCCGTCTTTCCAGCCCATCCCAGTGCTTCCCAGGATGTCCTGGATCCCTGATCAGGGCCCTGATGCTCCTCACTGGCCGGGCTGCCACATGTCAAGGATCAATTAGCGATGCACAGCAGCCCTTGCAGGCACTCGCTGTTGAATAAACTCTGCTCTGGGCCTTGAAAATGTTCACAAAATGAGTGTTCTCCGCATGACAGGTGACTGGCAGCTGACCTTTTCCATCAATAACTCCATTCCCGTGGACAGAACAGAGTGCCCTACAAGGCGTGACGGTGGCCTGGTGATAACCCTCTGCATCCAGAGATGGCCACGGGGACGGGCAGGACATGGCACTGCAGAGTGGGACTTGGCAGTGCTCGGAATTGAAGTTTAAGGAAAAACTGTGATTTATGTCTGAAGCAGAGCACATGTGGCAGGAGCGCTTCTTCCAGCAGCAGCTGCCTGCAGACATCTTCCTGCTGCTCTGAGCCATGAGCCCAGCACCTGGCTTGGGATATTCTGGCACCCTGAGGAATCGTGGCCTTCTCAGGTCCTGCTGCTCCTTCCTCATTTTCTATCCTCTTCCAAAGTACCAGGGGAATGGTCCTGAGGGGAGCAGTGGCCAGGCCTCCTCTCAGCCCTTCAATGGTCCTTTGGAGATTTTGCATGAGGAAGAGCTGCAGAGAAACAAACAAAAAAAGGAGAAAATGGGATTCTTTCAGCTGAAAAACACATCTTGTTGTCATGGCATGAAAACCAGTGCTCAACTGTTACTTAACATTCCTAAAGCATCCCGGCTTCCATGTTTTTAAATGCTGCTGAGAAGAAGAGACTGATGGCAGTGCTCTTTTCCCAGCAGACATCCAGGAGCAGCAGGGGAAGCCTCAGCAGCTGCTGATCAGTGCAGCCTTTTCCCCTTTGTTTTCCAAGGTTACCTTCTCCTTCTCAGCACAGCCCTGGCCTGGAGTGGGGCACGGATGAGCGTGCTGCCTGCGGAGCGCGAAGCCCACGGGAGCAGGAGCCCATCTGATGCAGCTGCTGCGTTACACAACTGCAGTGTCACAGCCAGTCCAGGGAATGAACAGCCCTTCCCCTGTGGCCAGGGCTGCTCCCTGAGCCCAGGGAAAACAGGAGCAGCAGCTTGGAAGTTGTCCTGATTCCTTCTGAAGCTCTATCCTGAACAAGTTCTCGCCTTCCCAGAAGTCTACTCAACACCTTGTGTGAATTCATTCAAATTGATGCCACACAGAGGAGATGACCCTGTGTAAAAACAAGAATCCCCCCCTCCCCTCTTCATCTCTGACTGTCTGGGAGGATTTAAAAAGGAATAAAGAATAAAATTCCCATCAGCTTTGTGAGCAGTGTTTGATGTTGGGTTGTGTAAATCACAGCCCAGACTGAGCTGCACGTATGGGAATAGGAAGGAAGGGTTTGATGAACAGCTCAGTGGAGATCTGATCCAACTGCACAGCCAGCTGAGAGTTTAATTACCCAGATGAGAGAAACACTGATCTCTCAGTACCCAGCACCATTTCCATGCATGTCTGACAGTCTGAAATCAGGGCTGTTTTAGCAGAGGGCAAGGGGCTGGAAGGGACCGGGGGCATCCACAAGCAGCCGGGAGCATCGGGAACAGCGCAGGAAGTGGCGCCTCTGCAACCTGTGCAGTAGTTTCCATTTTGGTTCCTCAGGAAGGACAGAGAACTAGACAAGTTACCTGCCCAGACATAAGTGCTGAAAGCACAGGGAGTTGGAACTAGGTGGACTTTTGGGTTCCTTTCAACCCAAACCATACCACGATTCCATGGACACCTCCACTAATGAGAACAGTTCAAGTCCAAAGGACACCAGACTTGGGGGCAGGAATTGCTTTCAAAAGGAAAGGGGTGTAGTTACTAATTTCCAAACATCACACTTAGACATCTGAGGAACAAAAATATAGGGCACCCAAGGATTTCCAATGATTTTGAAAGCAGCAGTACTAGAACACCCCCGGGGCTGGAACATGAACAATCTGAAACGTATTCCCAGAAGGAGCTCCCAAATTGCTCTGATGAACTATAAGCTGTTTACTGCAGGCTTTATGAGCTTTTGACATGAGTCATCTGGCAGAACTGAAGCCAAATGAGGGAGCCAATAAGTGAAAATACACAGGGATCATTAGCAAAAAAACAAGAAAAAAGGAAGATGGTCTGCTTTCATGCACTTTGGGGAGCTGACAGACTTTTTAAAGACATTGAAATACACAGCTCTCCTTTACTTCCTGAGATCACGGCACCTGCTTCCAGGGCTGTCAGGAGCAGCCCACCCCAAGGCTTGCTCTGGAGTCAGCAGAGGAGAGGCCCACTCAGGCATCTCCACTGGTTTTAAAGAGCAGGTGGGAACAAGTTTAACATCTAAAATTAGATGGGAGCATGGATGATCTTCAAATTTGAAGTTTAAATTATATTTTGAGTGCCCAGGTTTAGATGTTCTGATTCAAGAGAAAGCCTCAAATCCATACAATTCATTGTTTATGAGCCTGAGAAGATAGCCTGACACATGCTGAATGTACAGGTGCTTTTCAGCTCCCTTCCCAGTGCATGGAGTCTTGAGCTCTCTGCCCAGACACCTGGAAGCAAATTTTTGAGTCAGGAGAAGGGAAAAAAACCCCAAACCCCACTAAGCATCTTAAGGACAGCCCATGTGGTGCCTGGAACTCCAGACTCAGGAGCTGTCATTTGCTGCTGAGGGTGATGTCAGGGTGAGGGGACTGCCCCAGCCCTGCTGCCAGCCCAGGATTCACAGCATTGTCATAATTCACCCTTCGGCACATCCCAGGCAATTCTCCACAGGCTCCAGGTTCTGCTTTGCTGCAAAGAGGGAGACACATTCCTGGGGCTCTGTTCAAGTGTCCTCCCTGAGTGACATCTGCTCCTGCTGGGCTGAGGTCACCCTTGTCACAGGACGTGTCTTGCTCAGTTTGTTCTGGTCTTCTCTCTTTGCTGCCACTGTTTCTGAGAGTTTTTATTAGTTATGCACAAAGAAAAGAAAAGGAGAAAACATTGAAGGTAATAAAAATATCTTCACAGGAGATTTAAGAAATTATAAATTTTAGGATTTCTGTAAAAATGGCAGCTCAGGCTCCCAGTGCATGCAGCAATAAAACAGACAAAATATTCCATGAGATGCTTCCTGTGATTGTCCCAGGTTTGGCTGGGGTATAGTTTTCCTCTTATTAGCTGGTACAGTGCTGTGCTTTGAATGTAGGATGGGGATAATGCTGGATGGCCAGGCAGCTGCAGCTGGCCATCACTTCCCCTCTCTCCTCCATTTCTCAGAGGAGTGGGGTGCGGGAGGCTTGGGGACACCACAGATCAACAGCTCCTTAAGTGGTCACAGATGCTTTGCTGGGACACTTCATCAGCCTGGCCAGTCTCTGTGATCTACTGCATCTCTCAGCTGCTTCCACCACAGCCACCCCAAATCCAGCACAGACATAAATCATTTCAAGGCCAGCAGACATCTTCAGGAGGAGGCCCCCATGGAATCAAATTGGCTTCTGCAGAGCTAATGAAGGTTGTGGATTTTAGAGTTTCAGAGCTACAGAAGGGACCTGCAAGTGGGTAAGAATTCAAACGTACCTTCAATACAGAGCTTTAATTCTGCTTCAGCTCAGCCAATCCCAGGGTCTCTGCATTTGGTTCTCATTAAACAAGTGCCAGTGGCATGGATGTGGATGGGGTGGGCAGCACAGAGCTGAGCTGTGTCTGCACAAGACCTTAAATCAGAATCACAGCGTGGTTTGGGTGGTAAGGGACCCTCAGCTCACACCATTCTGACCCCCCCTGCCATGGGCAGGGACACCAAGCCCCATCCGCCCTGTTTGTGTCACAGGAGCAGACATCCCACGAGAGCCACGAGGCGCTGCCTGGGGGCCAAGTCACACCTGTGCGTGTCACACCCAGCACCCCTCAGACCGTCTCAGCTGGAGGAGGCTACGCCTGGAAACTCACTGGGAAAATACCTTCAGACAGACATGAAGCAGCAAACACTGATCCTTGTCCCCTCGAGCCACAGCAGCCTGGAATAACATCCCATTTGGAGCCGAAAGCCACAGACATGCCGGCTGTGCAGCCACTCACTGCTTGGCCAGCGGCCAGACCCGCCAGGGCCAGAGTGAGACAAGAGACCCCCTCGGCTCCTCCAGCACTGAAATGCTGCTCTCATTGCAAGGAGAAACTGGTCTCAGTGCGTGGAAGGACCTTCCCCTTCTCCCACAGCCATTCCACCTGGCTGAGAGGCTGCTGCCGAGCGGAGCCATCGCCACCAGCGGAGCCACGCACCATCAGGACATCCCGGGCAGGCTGGCAGCCACGCAGAGCAGGAGCCACCTTGGGAAAGGTCAGGATTGGCACTGGGCTCACGGCTCCTCTGCCAAATTTTAGCCTGACAAAATTCAATAGCACACAACAGACACAAAGCCCTGGGAACTGGATGCTGCTGGTGGGAAGCCTGGCAGCACTCAGAGAGGGGTCTTTGCAGAGACAAAAACGTCACGTCACCTCCACCATGCGTTTGTCTTTTGCAAAAACTCAGAATTAACAAACAAACAAAACAAAACCCAACCCAACAAGAATTGTCTGGGAATTGGATGCAGTTTCTTTCCCCAGTCTGAAGCTCTCATGTGCCAGCCCCTTTACAGGGGCTTGGTTTCCCAAACACAAAAATTGTACAGACAGAAACCACCACCAACTGCTGGATGTGTATCAGCAACACTTTAACAACTTAAATTGGGTAGTAAAGGTGGAAAGGTAATACCTGGCCTTGTCTGCACAGAAACACTCTCATTTCACCCTTAAAAAAAGTCAAAAGCACGTTAGAGAGAAACAAGAAGGGGGATTAAGTGTTCTCCTGTAATGGTCCTATACTGTGTTTGCTTAGATTGCTGGATTAACAAGGGAACTGGATTTCATTACATGCATGAAAAAATTAATGCAAAATTAAATCAATGCCATTATGTATATTACTGAAACAGAGCAAAATGCAGAAGGAGCAATGTTTTTAAGTGGTAAAAGGGCAATGTATTCCTTCTTCAAATACAGAAAATTATAGTTAGGAAACCATTTAAATTGGAAAAGACATCTAAGACCACAGAGTCCAACTGTTAACTCAGCAATGAAGATGAAAATAAATCATTTTAGTTCCCCTTAAAATGAAATTCACATCAGCCTCGAGAAGGAACAAGCAAATTTATTTCCTGCCCACAGCCTGTGCCAGCTTAGACATCTGAGTTTGCAGAGATTGTCCTGGGACTCCAAAATATTATGTAAACCAGGAAATAAGCTAGTTGGGTTCTAGATAGCCATAAAGTAACCCCACGAGCACCCCCCAGCTTTATACGACAGCATTTGGATGAGAAGAGGGAAAAAGTCTAATTGGATGACGTGGCATTACAGCGTCATTCCCAACAGTGATGCGGAGATGCGCGCAGATGTAGCAGCTGCCAGATAATCTCCTTGATTAATGCCCAAGAGCCCTTGCATTCATCTCTGTTGCTCTTACAAGACACAGCAGCCATGAACCAAAACAGCAGGACCACTCCAGAGCACGAGATGCAATTCTGTCCTCTTCCCATCCCTTCTGGGGGCAAAAGACACCTGCAAGTTTAACCTCCAACTTGCATGGTTACTTTGAAAAGAGAAATGTGTCAAACTATGGACATTTATTTCTAAATTCCACTTCGCTTTGACTTCCAAAGGATTAAGAAANTATTTATTTCTAAAATCCACTTAGTATATGTTTGCTTTGACTTCCAAAGGATTAAGAAAATAATGCGTTGGACTTTGGGCTCCCAGAGCTGTGAAATCCAGCTGAGGATGCTAAACTAAATCAGCTGGTGGCCAAAGCTCAGCTTCTGGTGGAAGCATCTCTTCATCATCTCCTTGTCCATAGTAATGCCCAAGAACTGAGCATGAAGCTCATGGGGAGCCCGGAGCCAGCTCCAGGAGCAGCCCAGCTGGTGCCCAGCCATGTCCCTCAGCAGCAGCAGCAGCCAGGTTCTGGCCCTCGTGGCAGGGATGTCCCGACCCAGCTGCATCCTGTGAGCTCGGCAGAGTGTGTGGGAGCTGCATGTGAGCAGCGGCTCGGGATGCACGGAGGGAGTTCACTGCAAGTGTCAGAGGAGCCTGGTGGGAATCAGGACTGGGTTTCTCCAGTGGCTTTATAGGGATGGCTGTAACACAGGCAGAAAAGCCCTCTGGGACTCTGGGAACTTTGCTACAGCAGCCTGAGCGCTCTGTGCTTCAGCCTTCATTTTTCCCTTAGTGTTTTCTTTTCAGCATGTAACGCATTAATTCATGGCAAAATTACATCAGTTTCAGTTAAAAATCGATTTTTATGTGAAGGAGTTTTCGGATTTTCAAGAGGTTTTTGGGAGAGTAGTGGCCAGCAGTGGCCAGTCCAACAACATCTGCTCTAAATAAGACGTTTCCTCAATAGCACACACACAGCTGTATGGATTGGGTCATTCAATAATTTCCATAAAGAACAAAAGCAGTCAACTCACACTGGAGCAATGATCAGGCCTTCAGTGAAAGCCCCCCTAAATAGTTCTGTAACTCAAGAACATTTTTTTCCCTCTTTTTAATTTTGTAGTTGCCCTTGTTTTCTGCCATTTATTATTGGCTTTCACTTTATGATTCCCTGAGCCTTCCACAGAAAGAATGCTTGATCACTTCTTCTAAAAACCGATAAGAAAATTAAATCCCTTTGGCATCACTGCACAGAGTAGTTGCATAACAAATGGAGTATATATAGAAATTGCTTTCCAAGTATTTACATAAGAGCTTGGAATAACACAGATATAAATAAAATTTAAAAAAATCCAACTCAATTTACAAACCAGCCCTGCAGTGCTTTTGTGTCTGATAACGTGAAGCGAGCGAATCAGCTTACCAGTGGTACACAGGGAATATTAGTCTGGTGCTATTTACATAACTGGGAAAGAAAGATTAAAATGGGGCAGACAAGTGTGTATAAAAAGGCTATTTCCTTATCTTGGAGAAGATCCTCTGTCTGGCCAGAGACTGGCACAGAAGCTGATGCTTTAAAACACCCCAAGCTGTCCAAAATCTCCTCTGGTCTCTTTGTGCAAGTTGATGTCCATTCTGAGATCAGAACTCCACAGACACCTCTGCAAACTCTTAACAGTCTCAGTCACAACACCCAGCGAGAAAATCCAGGTTTGTTCTACCAACCTCTCTAAAGACTGAGCAGCACAATCATTTGTCTCCAAAATGTTCCCATAATTCAAGTTCTGGGACTTGGAGCATGCTGGGCACCAAGCACGTCAGTCCGACCAAATGTAAAATCATCTTATGAATAAAATGGCTCCTCTTGAGGACCTTTAGATTTTGAGCTCAGCCTAAGGGTCCTGTGCACACTCCCAAAGGAGAGCAGCACTCACTGGTGTTGGTTTTAACTGAGCTGCACCTTGGGTGTGTTATGTTGATGTCACCCAAATATCAACCCTCTAAAACCCAGCTCTCCTTCTTCTGATCTCTCCCTCTGCAGCATCTGGGTCCAAATAGAATATAATAGAATTTAGAATTTAATAGAATCTATTTCCTTCTGGACAGTAATGGAACAAACAGGCCCGTGGAGATCAGTTCAGCCTTCTATTACTGTACATGCATTAAACATTAGAACTGCTATACTCCTTGTGGCAGGGATATGAAAAATGCACAGAACTTTCCCAATTTGAATTCCGTAGTTATCCATAATGCTCTCAAAGGTTTCTATTTTTTTCAGATGTCACCGTGTCACTTTCCTAAGAAACCTCATAAACCTCTCCCTCTTCCCTTTCTTACTGACTGCCTCTCACTGGGTACAAGTTCCTCACAAAACAGACAGATTCCACCACTCCCAGCCTCCCACAAATGGGAAGAATCAAAAATCATCCCGAGCAGAGCCAACCTTAGCTGAGTGCTACATGGACATTCATGGAGAGAGCAGAGATATTTGCTGCAGCCACTGGATCCAGATCCCATCCCACAGCTGCTGCCCCAGGTCCTTACTTTCTCCATGAAAATCAGTATTTTCCAATGTCATCCAAACGGATACACCTAACTCCCAAAATGCCTTCTCTGAACCCACTTCACAGAATAATGCTGGGAACTGCAAAGCTGTTGCAGACCAGGAATACAGATGTTACATTTTCTGTATCACAGCCAGGAGCAAAAAGAACCCCCTCTCTGGAAGATGACTTCTTGGGAATTCTCCCTCAACAACAATGGCACTACTCCCACCCATGCTACCCTGAATTTGTCTCTTCAAATGTTACACATTCAGCCAATTTACTCACATTCCCATGAAACAGCTCCGATTTTTCCCCACTTTTACTCAAGAGAAGATTACAGCTGATGTGACTCCTACGGCCTCACTGCTGAGCCCCTCCTCTTTCCCTGGACATGTGGAATCCTTGTATCCACCGGGAATTTTCTCACCCTTGTGCCTGTGGCACAGGTAGGAGGAAAAAACTCAAATTGCCCTCTGGCCACCAGGGCACCAGAGCCTCCAGCCTCAAGGCTCCAGAGAGACAGAAGCCCTCACCTCCCACCCGCACAGGGCTCCGCTCCCACTGAGGAAGGATATTTTCCATACTTGGTCCTCGGATTTATCTCGCTTCTGAGCTCTTGTAGCAGCAGATAAACCATCCACTAATAGAACACAACTTCCAAACACAGACAAACATTTATCTTCTTTCAAATGCAGCATTTTATTAATTGATTGTATCTACAGAAGTGGAACGAACACAAACACTTTAAATCCTTCATGAAGAAGGATATTTTTTATAAAAACAGGTGAAAAGGCAGCTTCACAAAAGATACCATTCAGAACAGAGTCAGGAAATAAAAAATATGCTCCCTAAAAACCCAAGGGTAGCCTGCAGCCTGTGAACTCACTAATTTCCAGACCCCAATACAGCAGCAGCTGTTGCTCAATTGGTGGGAGACAGGGACAGTTCAAGTTGTGCCACACAGGCGACAGAGCATAAAATTTGTTTACTCCTTACTTAGTGATGGAGTCAGCCCTCTCTTAAGCAAGCAATTCCATGAACAAATCTGGTTTGAAATAGCTGTCCCAGAACAAATGCATCCTAAAGAAATGCATCCTATATCCCAATGTCTTTCCATTGCCCACCCCGTGGACCCTTCTCTGCCAGGTAGCAGCCGAGCTGATCCCCTTTCCACTACACAAATTCACACTCTGTGTTCCCTCTTCCACATGAAAACCTGATTTTTGCAAGATCTGAAAGCATGCTATTCTCCCAAGGCCCCTCACATATCAGGCTGCTGCGGGGTTAAACCTTGGGGTGCCATTTCTCCAGAGGGCTGTTTCCCCAGTGGGGTGTCCCCCTTCTCCTCCCCACTGCCAGAAGTCTTTCCAGCAGGAGTGTTTCTCTTCCACCCAGCCTGGTGATAAATCCAGGCAGGTCAGGCACGAGCCAGGAGGGCAGTGGGGTTTCATAACTTAAATGTGAGAACCCGCAGCTCTGCAGGAGCAAGGCAAATGGACATAAATCAAATGGGCAGGAATATCTCAGCACCTTTTAGAGCACAAGCTCAGAGAGGACAGAGGCTACTGGGAGTCAGACAGCAAGGCACAAAGCATTGAGAGAATCCCAGAATGGTTTGGGTGGGAAGGGACCTTAAAACTCATCCAGGGCCACCCCTGCCATGGGCAAGGACACCTTCCACTATCCCAGGGTGCTCCAAGCCCCCTTCAGCCTGGCCTTGGACACTTCCAGGGATCCAGGGGCAGCCACAGCTTCTCTGGGCACCCTGTGCCAGGGCCTCCCCACCCTCAGAGAGAAGAATTCCTTCCTTCTTCAGTTCAGTAATGTAAAGTCTGAGTAAGGGAAAACTGTTGCTGTAGATCCCTGGAAAACTGAGCCCCACTGTTGAGCTTGGCTTCCCCAGTTTGGAAGTGTGCAAAAGATTAATGCTGAAATTGTTCAAAGAACACTTCAGGTTCATGCTTGGTGTAACAGAGGCATGAGTCTGGGCAAGTGCTCCTGGAGAGTGTGGCATCTCTGGCACAAAGCTTCTGCTTCACAGGTGCCTCACACATTCCAAGGGAAAACAGGGAAGAAATCTGTTATCACTCCTGAAGTAATGCTTCAACCATGGAACCATTCACTGCCCAGAAGTCACACAAGCAGATATGTTTTCTTTTACTTGTTATGGAATAAAAACCTCCTCTTTGCCTTCAAGATGGGCTTGTAACAGGAGGGTAGAGGGTGAGAAATGAGGTGGGAAAACAGCTGTGGAAGGAGAAAAATCCATTAAACCTCCAAGTCTCACTAGTGCTCCAAAGGGGGAAGAGTTTTACTCCTGGAAGTGTTGCATTCAGGGTGTCAGTCCAGATCACTCCTCACAGGAGCTTCAGGGTTTGAAAAGGCAAAAAAATCCAAATCCTGTTCTTATGAATAACCATCCCACAATAATCAACCTAGCTTGAAAATCCACAAGTCTGGCTTTTTAACTCGGAGTAACAATGGCTCTTCCCCTGCAAGACCCTGTGCCTTATAGCCCTGCTGCTTTCTGGAGAGCTGCTAAAGCTCTCTGTGCAAACACAGACAAGATGCTCACCTGAGCCCCTGCTGACAACCTCACTATTGGCCTTATTAAGAGAGATAATACCAGCAACTGACACAGTATACAGCAAAGCTGGCAAAAAAAGAGGCAAGGTTCCATCTTCAAAAAAGGAAGGAATTCCAGGAAAATGCAGTGCTTGGAGAATGAAACAGTACAAAAACAAAGAAACAAACAAACCTCTCCCCACACACACGAAATAAAAGCCATCCAAAAAATCTCACCAATATATACACAAGAAAACAATCTTACCACCTCTGAAAACTCCATAACAAATTAAATTAAATTAAATTAAAACGCAGAGATAGGGAGTAGGACAGAGGGAACATCAAAACAAAGTGTGAAAAGCAATGGGGCACAGAGCAGCAGGAGGGATTGAAAGAAGGAAAATAGAAATGAGATTTACAATGCAATGGGGTGTGGGTCAGCAGAAACACTCAGAGATGAGAGGGCAGAGGAGGGGAGGCTCATGTTGTTAAAGGTGCAGGTGGGGCAGAAAAAGACTGCTCTGGCCACAGCTGGACAGGCCAGATCTGGACAGGTCAGTGATGCCCAGCCCAGAGCAGTGACACAGCACTGCTGGTGTCTGCCAGGACATGGAAGTGTTCAAACACGGAGTGACTGTCTGGTACTGATGTCTACAGCTTTGTCCTCTAGGGCCCACTTTCAGTGTACGTAACTTCTAATATTGTCTTCCCATACAGTTTTCTGGGATAAAAGCATCCTTCCTTGGATAGGAAGTTGACCAGGTTGTGGTCAACAGGTTTTTTGTTTTCAACTATTCTCACAATACTCTCATATTTAACAAAATTACTAGTGAATTCGTTAGGGATGATGGCTGGAGACTTCTCTCTCGCTCAAGGTCTGCTGCCCTGGCACATTAATGTCCTTGAGCAGTGCTGGGATAGGCTGTGAGAGCCTTGGACAGGGCCTTGTGCTGAAAGCAATGTCACTGCCCAGTTCTCCAGTCACTGGTGACAGCTGCAGGCCCTGCACTGCTCCCAGGACCTCTCCTTTAAGTGATGGACACCCGCAGGACTGTTAAAGGGAATCAACCCCAAGATGGTGCGTGTCTTCCACACAAAATGTCTCAAGTCAGTAATACTAAAACTCTCCAAATACATTTATTTATCTATCACCAATGAAAATACTGTACAATGGCCCAAGAAAGGGGTGGGAAAAGGCAAGGTATTAAGTCTGGCTTTCATCAATGTCCTTGTCAGGATCCATGGCTGCAGCTTCGCTCTCCTGCTGCTGTTTCTTCCAGAGCTTTGCCATAGCCAGGAGTTTGAGGTTGGGCTGATTGGCAGTGTCTTCTGGGAAAATGTAATCATAGTACTCCTCCCATCCAGCATCAGACTAGAGAGATAATACCACAAAGTGAGTTTAATTTGCATGTAAATGTCGGCTATTAGGAGGTTCTTCTAATAAGAAAGAGAAATCAGAGAAATAATAGAAAATTAAAAACCATGTTTGCTATCCCATGCCCAGCAGCTGACTCCATAAAGCACAAAGCCACCAAGGGCTCACAGCCACTACTGCCATAATTTTTCCTTACCCCATCTTCGGCCTGCAGCTTTCTCCTCTTCTTTATTTTCTCAGGCATCAGTTTATCTATCCTCTCCTTAGTGGCATCAGTGCCAAACTCGTCCTCGAAGCTCCTCCAGGACTCGAGCAGCATGACCCTCTCCTCCTTCTCCTCGCAGCTGCGCATGGCCTTGTTGGCCTCCTCGTAGATCTGCCGGCAGCGCGGCAGCCGCTCCTCCTGCCCCGCCGACAGCTCAAACTGCGCCAGGCTGATCCACACCTGTGGGCACAGCACACAAACCCCAGCTCCAGCCTCCACTCTGTGCCACCACAGCCAGGACAGAGGTTAAAAACAACAAAGCAAAAAGAAAAAAAAGCAAACACCAATGCCAGCATGTGCCCAGAAAATCAGTTTTTTTCACACGAGTGAGATTCATCCCATTTCAGCAGGACACAACATTCATGTAAGGCACGTGGATCAATTTCTTGTGGCTGTTTCAAGTCATGAGAAATCTGTGTGAATTTTGTCAATGACAGCACCAAGCAAAACTGGAAAATCAGAGTTTTCCTTGCAATGTTTTAGCAACAAAGATCCCAAAGTTGCTCAGCAAAGAGGGCTGCTTAGAAAAGCTTCTTTCACCTGAAATAGGCCTGTTGTATGGAATTCAGGAACTTCCCTACCCCCTTCAGAGCACAGGCATGGACCTGAACCTGGGCTGATCTGAGCCAAGGCAGCTCAGCCTTTCCCTGCCCACGGGCCAGGTTCAGGGCTGGCTCTGTATCCTGGGTGCCCACACACACCTTGACATGCTGTGTGCGCTGCAGCAACCGCCGGTAAAGGTTCCTGGTTTTCTCATACTCCTCTTGCTCAATCTCAAAGTCAATGTAGGATTTCCAAAGCACCTGCAACAGAGAAGCCTCTCATCATGTCCATTCTGTGCACACTGGGAGGGGAAAAGAACAGATAAAGGTAAAATTTCTCTGAGAAAAGGTTCAGGGATCAGGGTGTTTGGCAGCATGGGCTGAGCAGCACCAAACCTGGTGCCCATCAACCACTCAGCTTTCACCTCATGTTTCATCTGGTGGATTATTTACATATTACAGCTACACTGTGCAATAAATACTTTAAAATTTATCCCCTCCTTGCTCACCTCTGGCATGTCCAGCCGGGGCTGGCCGATAGCCAGCTCATAGATGGCCCGAGCACGGTCGATGTCCCCAAGGATGGTCTCCAGCTCAGCAAACTTAATCCAGGATGTGCAGTTTTCCGGTGCAAACTCCAGGAATTTTTCATACAACTTTCGGCAACGGTCAAATTCACGCAGCTGTAACTCCAGCTCAATGTAACCTTTAAACAGTTTGTTTTTTGGACATTTACCTATGGATGTCCCCTGTTGTGCAAAAAAAAACCCAAAAAACCAAACCCTTAGTGATCTTGCAGGTAAAAAAAAACCCACTCGATTTTATAAGTGTTTAAATTACAACTCGTTTTTTTGCACTGTTTATTCAGCTTGTTCGGGGCCAGTAGTAAATTCAACCAGTTTTTGCAGAACAAATGTGCATCCATGAACACCAAGAGCCTGGGAAGCAGAAAACATCCATCATTTGTTATTCTTTTACATAATGTGGGCTCCCCATAGAGTGTGAGTGGAATCTACCCTGGTTCATCAGCTGAGCACCTGAAGGAAGCACAGTACTAGTCTGTACCAGCCTGCCAAGGTAAGCAGTTCCCAAGCATCTCATAAAACAAATGATACCAAATGAACTGTGGCCCCACACTGTTCCTCCTGGCACAGAGAATGGCTGCTCACCTCTGCCTGCTGGCTGGCAGCAATGGACAGGTGGAGAATAATGTCTTTACAAAGTACTTTCTTTCTGATACGCCTCAGTCTCTGAAGAAAATTGTCTGTCCTGAGCCAAGCTGTGAGAGGCAATTCTGGATTCTTAGTCTGGGAAACTCTTAAAACAAGAGTTAAGAATGGGCATACTTGAGACAGGCTGTAGTGAACTTGGCCTTGGAGTCACTTCTATAGACAAGTATTGTTTACTAAGCAATGTGGCTTCTGCTCCTTCAAGCCAATGTGAGGTAATTTGAGATGGAATTCCCTTACCACAGTCCTCCTGCACAATGTTCCTACACGTTTAGTACCTTGGTATTTATGAAAAATGGAGGAAACCACCACTTGGGATTACCAGTTTGGTCACTGTTATGGCCCTCCAGCTCTGCAGCTGCTACTGGTATTTCAGAATATGCTAAGGTCTTCTCCACGTGCCCTCCATCACTGTTTGGGTGGAAACCCCATCAGTTTGCTCTTGAAAGTCAAACCACCTCAACTGCTACCAACACTGGCTTTCTCTCAAAATGCCTGATGCTATGCCCGAGCTCACTAAGAATATCTGAACTGAAAGGAAAGGAAGATTTTTATTTCAAAAGATACCATTTCTCGCTGCCCCATCACACCCTGCTGTCCCCTTGTGCTGACATTCAGAGTGAACCTGCTCAGCAGCTCCTGAGCCTGCCTGAAGTCCCTGTGATTGCTTCTGTCAGCAGCTGGGACAGGCACACAGTTTGGCAGGTCCTAATTTCCTAGAGGCAAACCTCCCATTCATCTACAACACTTTTTAAAACACTACTGTTAGAACAACTATCAGTGTAGCCAGCAGCAGCAGCTAAGAACTTGTAAGAGCACTGAGCTGATGTGGGCGCTCTGCATTCAGAGAAGCACTTTGTCATTTCTGCCCGGGGCTAATTCATCAGAACAAGCTACAATTCTTTTAAAATAATACATGACAGTAAATGCTGGCCCCCGCAGATTTCTCGGATGCTTTATTTTAAGTGGATTAAATCAGCAATTTAAAAAGGACAATTTAAGATCTTTTAATGCCATTCCTATGTTACTATTAGTTAGTGAAGTCAATTATGGCTCTGACAAAAGCTTACCAAAGCCCTTCTGGCAAGGGGGAGGTTTTTCTGGCGAATTTCAAACTGTGCATACAGCAGCCACATTTTAGCAAATGTAAACTGGAAGAAAAAGAACAAAGTGCTATTTAGGCTGGAAAGTCCGTAGATAATACTGTACACCTTGCTTAAAAAAATAAGCATTCTGTCTATACAAGACATGACTGCTACTGCAGATAATCTTATTTGATCTGTTTTCCTGCTGAAAGGTTTAGAGTTCATTATCTAAAACAACTTCTATGACAGGACAATATATTGGGGTGAAAGGAAAAATGGCCAGGACAGAAGTCTTTTAAACTGCAGAAAATAGTTTTTTAACCAATCATCAACTGGCAAAACACAAGCTATTGTTGAATCAATTAATAGTTAATCAGCTCTTAATAACTAGAGATTAATCTGACACTCAGATGACACAATAAATGATAAACTAGAAAAAGAACATGAAGAAGGGTTTTCTGACATTCCAAGGCAATGCAGTTGTAAGGGTTTGGCCACACAGATATTTAAGTTAAAATTTACAAGCAAAAAAAAACCCCACAAAACTCCAATCAATCAGCCTTGAAGACCAATTGTAATGGGGAAGATAGATGATTGTAATGGGGAAGATAGACTTAAAAGCGCAGCTGCCTCAGGGGTGGTGACCATGGAGGCCACTGGATGCTATAAAAGGTGTTAACCTAGTTAAGCAGAGCCTTAAGTGCCCTACAGAGACTGCAAGAGACTGGGCTGTGAGCAGCTACAAATGATCCTGCCAGAGGAGGGATGCAAGCAAACAAAATCTAAGTGGTCTTCCCTATTTTCTGACTATGCAATTTCATCTTCTTACAGTCTACTTAGCAACTACGTAGTAATTTGAAAATACTGGAAAAATCCTTGTGTCTCATGTGTATGAAGGAATCCTGACACCAGTGCTTGCCCTGCAGTTTCCCTCTGTGATGCAAATTACAGACATCTTGCAATTTGGAAGGTGGACGTTTTGAGAAACTGGAAGGGATACCTGAAGTTTTACGCAAAGTCTTCATGAATCCACTAGCAGCCGTTTGGAGCTGCTTACACCCCTGAAGGTAGTGAGGGAAGAGAACTAAAGGATCTTATCTAGAGCATTTAAACCCCAAACTCAAGCCAAACTGCTGGAGGAGCCATACCTTCTTGTGGGGCAGGAGCTCAAGGCATGCCTGGTACACCTGTCTGGTTCGCTCCGCATCCTGTAAGAACAGGCAGTGTGTAAAAGACTTTGTTTACTGCTGAGATTACGCTGAATTTGAATCCTGCAGTGACTGCAAAACTGCAGAACAGTATCTAAGTCATGCTGGTTAGAATCAGCAATGCTTATCTACTTAGTGTGCACAATTCAAAGGTAGTAGCTTCTGAATCAACATGACTCACCTTTTAAAAGCAAGGTTCAGTGCTAGGAAGCCGACAATAAAAGAAAAAGTTCCCCGTTTGTGGGAGGAAAAATAAGTCTCTTCCTTTAAGAGACACTGAACAGGTGTTCTGTACTCAGAGCAGCTCTAATGTTGCATTACTGGAAATAGAATAAATACTTGCACAGCCTCAAAGGCCACTATAGCAACCACATGGCTGCTTCACAAACAGTTTTTGTTAACTATAAAACTATTTCACAAGTTCAGGTAACAGTGTGCCATGGGCAGCTTAGCCAGGGCCACTCCTGCTTTTGTTATCAGCGTGTTTCTGAATGAATTGGGGTAAAACAAGTTTGTTTTTTCCCCTCCCTTATGCACAGGAGGGAAAACTGGAAGAGGAAAAATTCTCTGCATTTAAATAGTAAATCCTGTAGCATGTTATACAAAACTAGTAACACAGAGAATACTTAGTTCTTGGTTTTCCTAATAAAATCTCAGCAGCTATTTACTATACAGAAAGGGAAACCCCGAATTGTCACCACTTGCCTTTGCCTCCAGCTCCTCATAGAGTGCATAGTTAATCCAGAGGTAGATGTACCTCTTCCAGTGGCGTTTCTCCTGGATGGGGGGCACGTTGGCAATGGCTCTCTCGTACACCTCCCGCACAGTCTCGGCATCCATGTCGCTCTCCACCAGCCGCAGGTAGTCGAACCACGCGTCGTAGTTGTGGGGGTTTGCCTTCCAGAGAGAGGGTAGTGGGGCAACAGCAAACAAACTGCAGTCACTAAAACAAACAGAGCCTCATCCTTTACTTAGTCAGAATTTCCCCTTTAAAATAGATCACTGGAATATTAATGAAAACTGTCAGTCTTGGGGATGCTTATAGTAGAGCTTTTGGGTTATAAGTCACTTTGCTTTCAATTTTGTTTTTATTTTGCCCTCAGCATTGTCTCAATGAAGGCAATCCAAGTAAAGTGTGAGAAGGGACGAGGAGTGATGAAATGTGCTGTGTGGACTGAACAGCAGACAGGTGTGGCACAGCTGTTTTCTCACAAAAAAGTATTTATGCACAGGTGAGGCGTCCTGTAATGGCTATTCTCTAACTTAAGTAGTAACTACAAGCTAAACTGCATTATCTTTAAGGGTACCAAGCCTTGAGTTCAATCCAAAACCCCCACCTGCACAATCTAGATTAGAAAGCAGAAACAAAAAGAGCAGTGAATGCAGGTATCATTCTCTTCCCCGGGGATGGAATTCTGACTCTAAAATGAACATTCCCTTGGTGTTTTTCAGGATTGACTTTCAAGGGTAACTTGAAACTCATCAGCCTTGATATCACAAAATACTTGTGTCCCTTAAGCACCAGCTGGCTGTACCACGAGCCTGGAGGGTACCTGTCCCACATACCTTCACCTCCTCCTCATACTGGAATCTCCTCTTACTGACAATGATGTCCTCGATTCCCCTCCTGTCTCCAAACTTCTTCTCAAAGATGGTGTAATTCTTGAAGAGATTCTGGGCATCCTGCTTTGGAATTCTATCCAAGGCATACTTGTAGATAACCCTCACTCTTTCAAACTGAAAATATTAAATATTATTTGAAAAATATTTACAAAGGAGCTTCTGTCCTCCCACACAGGTTTTCAATGAGCTTTTGGCAATATTTAATAGAATATAGAACTGTGGGACATCCCAACATAAGTGATTGTTTTAGAAGAGGACTAACACAGATCTCCTTGAAGAGTAAAGTTTCAGGGAGAAAAATAAACCTGAAAATACCAGCCCCCATCATCTCTTATTCATTTACAGGTTTAGAATATTTAAACCAATTGAAGAGGTTGTAGTTTGGGGTTCACAGAATGTCTTCAACTTCATAACAGCCTGGGAACCTTACAGACTGTGAAAAACATCTGGACCAATCCAGTTTTTTATCATGCAGGCCCATAACCTCTCAGAACCTCTCCAGTCTGAGGATATAGGCTTGAGCCAATGCTGTTGGTCTCGGGCTTGGCAGATCTCCCTTAGAGCACATTTTACTGATGTCACCAAAAGGCAACTAGAGGCAAGCAAAAAACTGTCTCCCTAATTCAGACTACAGTCATGAGGTGCTGAGAACAGCAAGTATTGCAGTGAATGTTAAATGCCTTAAGTTTTGATATTCAAGGAAAAACACTGGCATGACTCAAACGCATTACCAAGAAGTTCTTACCTCTTTCTGGTTCTCCTCAAACTTGGCAAATGCCACGTACAAGTGCTCATCCATGTGCTCCTCCCCGAAGAACTCCACTGCCCTCTCGTATACCTTCCTGGCGTGGGCAAAGTAGCTGTGCTTCTCCTCGAAGCGCGCGTACTTGATCCAGTTCTTCACGTCGGGGTGAACGAGGACAAGTACAGCTCTTGTTAAAGAAACAGCACTGGCTGAGTGGCACATCTCCAGCTGTGTTCTTCCCAGGGACTACTGGGTCAAGGACTACATCAAACATCTCCCAGAATGGTACATGTGGGGAACAATAAATGCAGCTGGGAAGAAGACACTAACAGGTATAAGCATGAAAAGGTTTTGTGCCTTACTGTGAACTTAAAAAGGGATAAGGGTCAGGGAAAATCTGATGAGAAACCTGAAAAAAACAATGGCTATAAAAGAGCTGGGTGCATGAGCAGTGCAGTTAAGCAGACACTGTTGTGGCAGGACCTGCAGCCACTGCACTGAATCTGGAGGCTTTCCCTAAACATGCTTTTAACACCTCCTGCTGGCTGCCAGGGTGGTGGCTCATTCCCCGCACACCACAGCGAAAAGGAGTACAGGGATGTTGCTAGACATGGAATACTTGGGAAGGTAATAAAGAACAGAGACCTTAACCCAGGCAGGAGTCACAAGGCTCTGAAAAGGATATATCTCTCGTAAATGCTTCGTGCTCTGTCCACCTCCTTGTATCTGAGCTCGAAGTTGATGTAGGAATGCCAGGCTTGCTCCTCTGGCTGCCACTCCATCCACCGTTCAAACACCTGGCGTGACCCAGCAACATTCCCCAGCATCTCCTCCATGTACGTGTACTTGTACCTGGGGAAAGGAGACTGAGTTTCTGCAATCACATGATGAACACATCCATTTGGGGATTTCTGGAGTGCTTTCTAAGAGCATCCCTGGGCTCCCCTCACCTATTTCCTCCCACCACAGAAATGCCTGCAAGCACAGCAGTGACTGGCAGCATCCAGGCACAAAAACATCCTTCTCTCCCAAGGCTCTTGCCACTTAAAAAGTACAAAACCTTTCCAAAACTTCAGCCTTCCTCCTTTTTTTTTCAGACTAGCCTAAAGACTTGGAGAAGCAGGATAATCTGCATAACCCCAGAACAGCTAAATGCTGTGGGGTCTTTGGGGTTAGAAGGGGATCTTGCTGCTTGGCCACTGTACCAGAACTGGTTCACCCTGGGCAGGGTGGTGATGGCCCGGTCCCAAATGTTCCGGGCGTGGTTGACCTGGCGGTTCTTCATCTCCATCTCAGCATATTTCAGCCAGAGGGTGATGTTCCTGTAGTCCACATCCAGGGCACGCTCGTAAATGGAACGGGCTCTGGAAAACATGAGGACAGGGCAGGTAAAATCTGCCTCCCAGTCTCTGGTGTCTAAAAAGGCTTGTAAGACATGCCTGCAGTGCATCATCATTACCTCTGGATTTCCTTCAGGCTTTCCTCCCATTGTGCGTACTTTATCCAGTTACTGATAACAGTCCTGTTCTTTCTTATGTTATCTTCAAAAGTCTGAGGAGAAAATTACATCTGTAAGTCAGAAATCCTTTTGCAGTGCATTCACATGAAAAATGGCTTACGAGGTATTATTATAACCGTTAGGAATATGCTTGCTTTGCTTAGGCATTTTCAAATCATAAAGCCAAGCAAAATGATGGGTAAATCTGGACAAGCAAAGCAATTCTTTCGAAAGAAGATTTATAACTCAGCATTACTGTAATGTTACTTACTATCTTTGTTCATGTTTTTATAGTGGCAGACCAGATACTGCTAGAATGAAGAAAACACCTATTAATTACCCTTTCAGTGTTCTGAACATAGGCACGGGGAAGATGTTGCTTGTTATCAGATTTTGTCAAGCAACTCAGATGTAAATTGCAGGTTCTGCTAAAGAGTAGCATGAAAAAGGGGTTTTAAAGAATTGGTGTCCACCTGGAAAGTCCACAAGGAATACAGACTACAGTTGTTTAAGTTAAAAGCAGTGGAATTTTAGTGCTTTATGTGAGTGTCGAGATTAAACCTTGTTTTTTGTTTTGGTTTTTTTTTGTTTTTTTTTTTTTTTACTGTACCTTCCTCTTCCGAAGTTTATAGTCGTTTAGCTCTTCAACATCGGTGATCTTCTGCTGCGGAGGCGGTGGGAGAAGCTCGAGCTCCCTCTCCTTTGCCTCTCTCAGAAGCTGCTCCGCTGTGATCTGAACCTCGGCGGGTGCCTTGTTTTTCACCTGCAAGGCAAGCGCAAGGGGGGCTCGGCTCACAGTTCCTAACACAGCACCGAGACGATCGATTTCCTCCAGCACCTCGCTACGCGCGGTACCCACCGCGGGC
>WBNO01018261.1:424688-508596 GCA_013400575.1 Peucedramus taeniatus
GGCTCGGCGGTGTGGGTCTGTCCGCGTGCGTGGGCGTGGCCCGCGTGCCTGAGGGGGTCGCTCGCACCCGGGGTCCGTGAGGCCGCCGCGGGGGTGTCCATGGTCAGCGCGGGTGTCCAACCCCGGTGTTCCGACTCCGCCGTACCCCGCGGTACCGCCCCCGGCCCCGTCCGGCCCCGCCCCAAGCCACAGGGGGTGCCCCTCAAGAGCCGCCCGCAGTCGCCTTCCGCAGCTCTTCACAGCCCTCCCGAGGTATGTATGCGTTCGGTGTGTTTTGGGCTATAAACACCAAAAAAAAAAAAAAACCCACAAACAAAAAAAACCCATGTGGAATCTTACTTGTGCTTCAAGTAAGAGCGTTTGTGTGAGGAGGCGGGAGGGAGCTGCTGTGAGTTCGGGAGGGGAACGCCCCTCTCTGCTTGTTCTGCTGGGCGTCTCTGGGATCCTGCTCCGTGGGACGAGTGCAGGAGTTGCTGCAGCAACAGCGCATTTCCACACCAATATGGTACATTTTTACTGTGAAAATGCTGCTTTCTCTCCCTGTGGGCTGCAGGAGCGTTTAGGGAAGCTGGTGGAGACGCGGGTGTATTTTTATATTTTGGATTAAGTTAAACAATTGACTGTGAAAATGTGACAAACGGTTTTCCTCAGTTGAAGTCATCTTAGTGCGCTAAACCTCAGCCGATGAATGGCCCTTTAAAGTTCGTGTTAGTTTTCATTTTTTTTAATTGATGCGTGTTTACAGAGGATGTGTTGCTTCAGGTTAATTTCAGGATCCGCGCTGGCGCTAGAATGTCTTGTTTGTAAAAGATGTAGGAGTGCGTGTGACTCTATCTGTATTTAAAAGGTGCGGAAATCTGCGTTTCTTTTGGTTCTTCATTTTAGTTGGGAATTGCGGTGCCTAATAACTGAGCATCACATTTGCGTTTGGAGTCACTATTGGAAGTGGCTGTTGTGTTTGGTAGAGTGGTAAAAATGCTCAGCTGATCTAGGTGTGTTGGTTTAGCCTTTTTTTTTTTTTTCCCTAGTTACTACTGCTCTATTTTGCACATATATTTAAGAAATTGCGGGAAGCCATTGTTTGGTCGCTTTATTTCACATGCCTGATTGTTGGCTGGGTCACAGCAGGCTGCAGTACTGAGCAGAGACACACAGCTACGGGTGTTAGACCCGAGGGGATGGTCACAGGTGGTTTGAGGATCTGCTGCCTCGTGTGTTCTAAAGTTGCTGGGCGGATCAGCAAATCAGCTGTGCATGGCATATTTTGTCAAAAAGGAACCACAAAAAAACCCACTTTTTTTTTTTCTTTTTTTCTTTTCCAAGGTAGGAAAACAGTAGAACTTTAAATAGCCACAGAACTTTGAATTCCTCTAGAAATTTAAGCCCTGCTGTTGATCTCAAAAGAAATTCGAGGAGCAGTTTTGGACAAAGTACAGTTAACTCACCTGAAGCTGCTGTTTAATCTGGACGTTGTGTCCCTGGTTGTTTGCAGCTGAGCCTCCAGCCTGCTTCCCCTGACTGCCCACAGCTGAGCCTCCCACTGAAGGCCTTTGAATCTGAAGTTCTTGGTGATGAGCTGTCTAGCATGCAAATGAATAAATAGGAAAGCAGCTGTAGCCTATTAAAACAACGAATTTCCTCTGTAGGATTCAGACCATAGGAGTGATTGCCTGCTGCATTTCAGGTGTGCCCTGGACAGGCAGTGTGTATCTGTGTGGAGGTATGCAGGAACCAGGTACCAAATCCATAGAAGCTGCCCCAGTTTAGAGTTGTTATGAAAACCCACCTGAAGTGGCTGTGTTGGGCAGGGGATGACAGCAGGATGGCTGGAGGCAGCAGTGTTTTCCTTGGTTCTCAGAGCAACCTGTGAGATGGCCACAGTAACCTCCTCGAGGGGAAATGCAGATGTGGTGGTCACTGCCAGGAGGACAGAGTCACATGATGTCCCAGGCATTATCAGCCTCTTCAGCCCTGTCACAGAAGACCTCTTTGGAAGGATTGATGTCATTTACCTTTTGTAAGTAATGGTGTTTTAGGTTATCATCTTTCAGGAAATTACACTTAAAATTGCAGAAAACATTCTGAGCCTTGACATGGTTGTGACATAATGACTTTTTGGGCTGTTTCTAAAAATGGAAAGAAAATCTACTTTCATGTCTGTCACATGCATGACTGAGCAAACCTGGGTCTCTGCCATGGTGGACAAGGTTTCATTCTATACTAGCTTCCTTTTATAAAAGCTGGGAAGAAATACTGTTGAAAAAAACTATCAGCAGACAGGCTGTGTGACAGATAGGTACTGGTGGGTCACTTGTATTTTTCCCCCTTAACAGCAAAAATCCCAGATAATAGCTGCTTGGGGAAAAAAGAGATGTGTGAAGAAGCATACAAATGGAAGGGAATCTTTAAGTCTTGCATCTCAAATTTAATAATATGATTGAGGATTTGAAAATCCACCTCAATTTTTATAATGTTAGAACACAAATATGTGGAACTGAAGCAACAATTCCAAGTTAGCATGTGGATGATGAAGTTTTATTGAGGCCTGATCCTAGGAACCCTCTTGAACATGGCTAATTTTGCTGTTCTAGCAGGCTGAATTCGCAGTCAGTCACTTTTCTATGTGGAGTTTCTTCAACTTGTGCAAAATTAAATTGTTTTCATAGAGAATTATCAAATCTTGCTTTGACACTCTGCAATGAGAAGAATGAGGTTATAGCCCATGCTGCCTTTCTGGACTATCCAAATTGGAATATCACTGATCAGGCTGAATGGGAACCATTCCTGCATGAAAACTACACTAACAATAAGTGCACTGTAAGTAAATTGTGTGATTTTAGTTGAGTTTTCATTTAAGGCTCAGGTATGGAAAATACATCTGGGCATCTACAATCTGTTTCTGGTAGATTTGAGGCATTCAGGATACAGAAGGTGATGGAGTCCTTGTCAAACCCTGCTTACAAGGGGTACCTTAGCTCTGCAGTGAGCTTGTTTGGTGCTGGTGGGGAGACTGCTGCTCTTTGCTTTGCATGCTGGCGACTTTCCATGGGCTCCTTGGGCGAGCTTGTGACTTTCTGGTAGGATCTACAGACTAGAAACAGACACGAGTTTAGCATTCAAATGCTCCCCCATCACCAAGTCCAGCTGGGAAATAGATAATGGGACTGTTGAGAAAATACAGAAAATGTTAAATCCCAAGCACTTATAAGGTGTGCACCACCTGCCATAATAAGGTGTTGGCAATGCTGCATTTATCTCTGGGCAGTTTGTTCATAAGTTGCCCAGAGTCTTCTGTGATGTTAAACAATGGCTTGGAGGTAAACTGACAAAAACAGTGTTTGAAAATGTGTGCTCTTAAAGGAAACACCACGTGTACAGCCAAAGGGAGTGTGCAAAAAGGACCTGTGATTTCCTTGTAATGGACTTTGTTTTTCCCTTGAGTGGCACTATGTGGGCAGCCACTTCATTCAGGGTACAGCTGCAGCTGCTCTAGGGGTTCTGCCGTGCTGTGATCTCCCTCAGGCTGTCTGGTGGTTCTGCAAGATCTGGTGCAGGGGGACCTACAGAGAAAAGACAAGAAAAGTAAATTATTGCTTGGAACCAATAGTGAAAAATACCTTGAAACAGATGGGCAGCATTCAATTTTTCTGGAATGGAGTTTATTTGCTAAAGTAGGTGTAGAAGATTGTGGTTTATGCTTCTGCATTGGCAGAAGCTCTGAACGTTTTCTGGGGTATAACTTGATGAGATGTCATTGGTAAGTTGTAGGTTAAAGCATGCAGGTGTGCTTCTCAAAACTGAGATCATCTGAACCTAGGAATTCTGTGAAGTATAGTTGACCTGTCTTTTTCCTAGAGGACAGAAGTAATTTTAGGGTCTGAAGTAAGAGTTGACTTGTGCAGAAAAGAATAAGTGAAGATGCTCTACTGGATTGTCTGGTTACCGGCACTATTCAGAAACAGTTATAGTCCATGTTTGGTTTACTTGATGTCCTCTCAGACCTCAACAGTAATATATTTTTATTTCTTCCCTTTGCTTCTAAAAAATCAAACAAACTGCCTGATTTTTAGGGGTGTGTTTAGATGTTCGCTACAATAGCTTGTTGTCCTCATGCTGGTCCATGTACTGCAGTCTCTATTGAAATCATTCTTGCTCTTAAATTGCTGAAGTTTATTGGTGCCTCTAGCTATGGTGTTTTAATTGAATATTGTACTATTCAGAAGATCTCAGGTTTTCATTTAAAGTATTTTTATCTACAGACAGACCTTCACTGACCCAGCACTTGTAATTAATAGGCCAGAGAGCAGCTGATTTAATAGCCCTTGCTGTTCCAGCATAGGGGTTTTCTCCTGTTTACTGGGGGTGCACAAGATAAAGGTGCCTGTTAGTCTGCCCTGTTTCTGCCTGGTATTTGTGTGTCTAATTATGTCATCTTAAAAATGTAATTTTTCTTCCTACCTTTAAAGAAAAAACACTTTAGGATTATGAGAAGCAGGTGAGCTTTTGGTTTGAGGGTTTTTTTTAACCTAAAAAAGAATGTCTTTGTCAGACACAAGTTGAATGTTTAATGTGGTTTAATGTTGTTAATCAAGAATTAATACTGTTCAATACAAAATGTACAGTGTATATTGCAGTCAAACAATAGTAAACTGAGTAGAAAGAAAAAATGTTGCAGAAGCACAAAATTATATAAAGCACTTTAATCACATATCTTTACCCACACAGGCTTTGAAGTCACTTATGTATATTTTTCCATCCCTTGAGTGCAGATCATGTATGTTGGAAATGTATATGCATATTAATACTTGGGCTGATGGAATAAACATGAGCTGCGTGGTGCGTAGACTTTCACTCTTTGTTTTGTAGCCTTTGAACACGCTCTTCATGCATCTCTTTGTGGCAAAGGAGGAATATGCAGCTGGATGTTCCCAAGAAATTGTTAGGTGAGTTCCTGTGTAGCCTTTGGTAGTGAGGCACGTGCCCTCTCCTGCTGTCAAATCATGTTTGTCAAGTCAAGCAGTCTCATCCAGATGCCCTGTCAGAGATCTGCCAGCAGAGGCTGATATCTTAAATATTTCACCACTGGGAAACTCCTATAAAAAAGAGGATGTTTGAAATGTAAAGATTGGGAAATTTTAAAGAAATAAGGTAGGAAAAACCAGTCAAAATTAGCCAGATGAATTTCACATTATATTGTTTGTCAGAAATGTTTTCATTGTTGAGCCATGTGAACTTATGAAGGAAGGTTAGAGACAGTAGAGGAAAAAAAATATATATTAAAAAAGCTAGCTGCTGTTTGTCATTGATGGGTGTAATAATGAAAGACTGAATATGTTTATTTGTCCAGGAGAGCTTTCATCTTACTACCAGAACTGCAGTTTATACTTCTCTTTATACCACCTGAGAAGAGGTTAGGTAAGAGCTTAATACTGTTTTATTCTTGAGGAGAGAGCAATTGCAAACCTAATTAATTTGCACTGTGAGCTTGTTGTGGTGTTCTTTTTTAAATACTGAGAACAGTTATCGGTTTCTAGACATGTGGAAAACATAATCTAAAAGTTTCTTCTTGTGAAGATCCCATGTGCAAGGGGTACCTGTGGTTACATGCTCACTCCAGCAGCCATTCAGCAGTCTGTCCATTCCCTGCAATCTTTAAATTTGCCAGAAACAGGACATCAGAAAGGACTAAAGGTCTCAAAAATCAATACCTACATGTTTTGTGAAGATTTCTGGTTGAATAGAGCCAAGAGACTTGAAATTGGGCACTTTCTCTTACTTAGCCAAGCAAGTGCACATTGGAAGAGGACACTTTGGTGAGGCTCAGAGGGGCTGCTAGAAGGAAACTCGGATTATTTCTTCTGGAACAGAGGTACAAAGGTAGAGAATACATGTGTTAATCAGAGAACTGCACCAGACGTGGAATTTTGGTCCTGAATTCAGACTAATAAACCGAGCAAGCACTTAATTGAGCTGAAAAGGGAGCTGGAACTTTTCTAATATGCTGGCTTCTAGACATGTTGGTTCCAAGTCACACTAAAAGACTCTAGTGGTGTGTCAACTACAGAAAACAGGGCTTGAATGAAGGGTTTTGTCAAATCCACCCTGGCAAATCAACATCAGCTTTCCTTCAGCATTGCGAGTCCTGACAGGGGCATAGAGAATAGGCTGTATTATTTTCATAGGGATTGTTTTCTTCCAATTTCTGATTGCTTTGAAGCTTATTCAGGTTTGGAATGTTGGATTAATTAGATTAATTAGATGACTTTGGTGACGATTCTCACATGTTTATGCTGCTGTCATTTCAGCCTACTTGCTTTACTTTAAAGACTTGGAGCATTTTACTATCTGTGGTTTAAGTTTGAAACTCCATTTTCCTCAGTTTTGCTGCTAGTTTAAAGCTTGCATAATGAAGTTTCTCTGTTGCCCCGACAGGTTTTAGTCATTCAGAGCTGGACATGGGAAATGTCTTTGAAAGGATGATGCCTGTTCCAGGCTCACCCATGGAGAGAGGTTTCACTTTGCTGGCATGCCCAAGGCATCGGTGTCACCCACAGCTGTACGTGCGCCAAGCAAGGTAACAGCTCCTTGCTTCTGCTTCCCTGAGCACATCTGTCTGGGGGAAACTGAAGCATTTTCCTTCTTTGGTTTGCAGCATCAATAGCTTAGCTTGGCTGCTCTGGTTTTCTGTGATAACCAAACTAGGTAGTTCTAGGATTATGCTGGTTTTGTTCTATTTCATCACAAGATGTATTTTTTGAATGCTAGTTAGCTATGTAGGAAGACTGTTTTTTTTTGTCAGTGATGTTTATTCTGTGATCTGCTGGCTGAATTAGACCCCTGTTGCCACTCTTGGTTTTTCCTGCCATGTGTGTTCTGCCCGTGCCAGTGTTGCGTTCAGGACATGAGAAATACCAAGTTTCTGACCCAGGGGCCTTGTGACTTTCCTGTTGTTCCTGTGGAGATGCTTCCTTGTAGTATGGTTGAAAGAGAACATGTATCCGTTAAATTTTGAGTTACTTTTTATACTCTTCACCCTGGGAAAACTGCTGGTAGGGTAATGTTTTATGAAGCAGTAGTTTGATTTAACTCTGATTTATTCTGGAGTTTTTGCATGTAGTAAATGTAAGTGTTGCTTTGTGGCTAGGTAGCAGAGTGGTGATTAAATTAGCATTTCTGATGCCTGCAGTGGAGACAGAAGTTTAGGAAGAAGCTTTTCCTTGAAGACTCTAGCACGTGGTATGGGTGTGGGGGGTCTGTAGTGACCAGTGCTTGCAGATGGTGATGCCATGTTGAGTGTGTTTGATTGGTAAAGCCATGCCATTGTTTATGGGCTGATTCACACTGCCAGCTTGGGGTGCATTCTGACAGAAGCGTGTCTCTGAGAGGTGTTTCGTTGCATATATTGGATTTTACCACAAGAGTCTGAAGCAAATCTGCAGCTTGTGCTCCTGTTGCTCAACTTCTGAGCATTTTAAGAAAAAGGCCTGAGGCCTGACCTTTGCTACTTCACATCCTCCTGCTGTAGCTCTGGATAGTTCAATATGTTAAAAATCTCTTTCATACTAACTCAATGTACAATTGTTAGGCTTTTTGAGTGTTTCTTTTGAGTTGTCTATCACCTATAACTAAGTAAATGGACTTTTATACAGAGAAGGTATCAGTAGGTAAGTTAATGCCTGAAGATTAAAAGTCTTTCCATATGTCTTGGTTATGACTATCATATTAGTCTTTCTTTTCAGTTTAAGCTAATTTTTTTTTTTGGTGACCATTGGATATTGTTAATTGAAATGTTCTTTTGCATGACTGGAAATGTCACTTAGGCCATAGCAATATTCTTGATAAGAGCTACCTTCTTATCTGGGATTTTGGTAGTTTGTTATAAAAAGTGAAAATTGCTTTAGCTTTGGTATTATTAGAAAATTAACTGGGAAACTGGTTTTCCTCTGCAATTACACAGTGGTGATACAAAATTCATACTTCAGTGTTGTCTATCAGTGGATAACAGGTAAGGCTAATTTCTGTTTGCAGAAGGAGCTCTGCCTGTCCCTTCTGTCTGCATTCACCTCTGTGCTTCACTGGCATCCATAGTACAGTCAGTGGGAGCCCTTAGAGACTCCTCTGTGGATGTTGTCCGCAGCCACCTGCCTAGCAACAAGTTCTGGGGCAGTGAGAGGAGAGCAGGGTAATCTCTTTCCCCTCTTCCCCTGTTTACAGAGGGGAAAAAGCTGCTGTAAACTGATACTTTGTTTAACCATTGGTTTCGAAATTACTCTTAGTCTGGCCTCTATAATGTAAGATGTTGCAGTGTGTCAGAATGCAGCCCACTAAGCTTTGATGATACAGGTTGTTACTGGTGTTTTGTCTAGATCCTGCCATTCTTGGGTTTGTGCCCGGTAGGCAAGAGTCAAATTTGCAGCTCTGTCCTTGTGCTTACGATAGAGGAATTTTGTGGCATTTTTATATTGGAAAGCTTACTGGGGTTTGGAGGGTTTCTTTACTTTCTTAAATAATGTGGTACTGGTGGAAGACACTAAAAGCAGAATAAACAAGTTAAAATGGTCGTGTTCCTACAGAGTAGTGTGCGGGGAAATGAATGGGTGTATGCAGAGTCTCATTGAGTATCACAGGGTCAGTCTTCAGGAATTGCCATCTGCACCTTTGTGTGTCATCTTGTCCTGTGTCCCACAGAACAGAATGACATAGGGCACTCAAAGCACTTGGCACCATGTTCCATTTGGAGGAGGTGTCTGTCTGTTATGGACTCCATGAAATAACAGGGTTCAATTAGGATACAGTCTAATTCTGTTACCCCTCTTCGTTTGGTTTTTTGAGGTTTGAGAGCTTATTAACAGATTTGCTGTACTAATTAATTGTGCTGAGGTGGTTCTGATAATAGAAAACCTCACTGCAGGTTATCCCTTGGGATACTTCCTGTGAAGGAGATGAGGATAACCATTTTGGTTTGAGGGATAAGAAATTAGTTACTATAAGTTGGTTTTTTTTTTTTTTTTTTTTTTTTTTTTTTTTTTTTTTTTTTTTTTTTTTTTTTTTTTTTTTTTTTTGAGTTTTCATTGTTGCTATAGCTTCATTTTAATTGAGGGGAAAATAAAAAGCAGGAACAAGGTCAGAATCCAAGGGGTTCCTAGCCTTGGTTACAAAGGTGGTCTTACCCAGAGGTCACATCCATTCTGGTGTGCAGGAGCAGCAAAAGCATCCAGAGACCCCCTCACCACCTCTCCTGTGCTGGAGTCAGGCAGTGCTTAGGAACTCGGTGTTTGATACAAGAGAAACAGAACCTCTTTTGCCCAGCTGTGTTTTCTTTAAAGCTCTTTTCAAATCCAGACACGCGTAAATAGTAGCACTGAGAATCTGTTTATTGTTTCTGGGTTCCTGCCTCTGTGGAACAATGATCTTCAACTTACATACAGCCACTTCCCTACCTGAGCAGTGGAACCCTGGAACAAAACAGGAGTTTTCCCCAAAACTCCGGGAAGCTCTGAAGTTCTTGGTTCTCCCTGCAGCAGCATGTTTGTGCATCCCTGACAAGCGAGGAAAGTGCCGTGGGTCGGTCCCGGTTCCCGTGCAGGAAGAGGAGGAGGTTTGTGGATCCTAAGGAAGCGAAGGAGCCGCTGCCCGTGCCTGGCGGGGCCGCCGGGTGGCGGCAGAGACCGTGCGGGGCTCCGCCAGCCCCGGTGTCGCCGCGTGGGGCCCGGAGCCTGGACAGGCTCGTCGGGACGGTCCAGCGCCAGTGTTCCTAGGGTGTTGGTGTGATAGCTGGGATAGCCGCCTGCTCCCGGCCCGGAGCAGGGAGGATTTATCCTGCAGTTTGTTGCAGTTGTTCCTTCTGGCAGCCCAACACAGCTGCAGTTTCCTCTCTGCTGCTTTTGGTTGCACCACTCAATTCCGGCATTTTTCCAAGAGATAAATACAAGTGGCTTCATGTTATTGATAGCAGTTGAGTGTTAAAGCTGGTTTGCCACCTGCCTTTGTGCCATAGTCTCAGCATGGGTGACTGATGAATTTTACCACTGTTCTGGTAAAAGTGCTGGATTTTCTTAATCAGAGTTACATCGACCCTGGCTCTAAATGGCAGTCTAGTGGGAAAGAGTCTTTGTTGCCTGTTTAAATAAAAATCCATGTAGGTTGGGACCTGTATGAGTGCTCCACCACAGTCGTAGGAGAATTTTGAGCTGGGATTCCCATATGTTTTCTTAGGGCAAAAGAAGCATCTCCACTGAGCAGTGCAGATTTTGGTGGGTTCTGCTGGCTTTTGGGTGTGGTTGTCTCTCTAGTGCTGACTCCCACTTTAGTGTGCACTGGGAATCTGTCCTAGGTGAAATAATTTGTGTATGCAGGCTTTGGAACAAGTATTTGTAATATTTTTCCATATGTTAATGGGTAGAACAGAAGTATCAGTGCCTATTAATGGCAGAGCCTTAGTACATTACCTGATCTCTCTTTTTGTAGGATGGAAGATTACGATGATCTCATGCTAATCTGGACACCTCAAAGTGAGACTCTGAAGGAAACCTATGGTGAATATCTCCTTGTTGATCTCATAGAACGTGAAGGTGAAGAAAATCAAGCAGCTGTTTGTGAGGTCAGTCTGCCATGGCCTCTGGTTTTGTCTGTGATGTCCTGTGTGACAGCTCATTCTAGCTCAGGGGATAAAATCAGCAGCCCTCCTGTGAAAAGTAGAATTCATGCTCTATACCCACACAGTGACTGCCCTTCTCAATGTAGTTTGTGTCTGTCCTCAGGAGTGATATTTCCAGTTCAGAAATGAAGCAGCAATTCCCAGTTCTTGTGCAGATTATTTTCAAGTAATTTGAATAGACTGTCTTGATGAAGCCATGTTGTCATTTTAGACATTTGCGTTATAGGTGACCTGTTTTCATTCCCAGTGAAAGCTAATATTGTATATGAAAATGAGTAGCCAGTAATCCTTTCACAGTTTAAAGTCCTGTAGATAATTTTTCTTTCTCTTGGCTCAAATGAATTTTTTGCTGAAATGAAGACAAACCCAGGAATTAATTTAAATAAGAAAGGAGTGGTAAGTTATCCTGCTGAAAATTCCTTTCAAGATTTTCACATGTTGGTAATTGTGCATGGTAGTGCAAGCTGATAGGCAATATAACCTCCTTAATTCCTCAAATCTGCTTTTTGTGGCAAATGGTTTTATAAAATTGCAACATATAATCACTGCCATTGGAAGCCAAATGGGAAACAATGCACCATTAGTGTAATGGCACATTGCAGAGGGCTGTTGCTATAAATAACGCATTCCAGTGGCATGTTCAGAGCTCAATGTGAGACCACCAAAAGGTATTCCAAGCCCCCAGTTTATCCCAGCTGCCACTGTGGGTTGGGAAGGCACCTCCATGCAAACCATGATGGATGCCAACTTCCCCTGCGGAGAAGGAAGCTGGCAGCCTCTTTTTGCACATATGGTAGATGGATTGGTTAATCAGCCTCTGCTGAGCCTTGGGCCTGATATTACACAGCAGCCAGGCAACTGTGGCACCCTGGCTTTGTTGGTTACGCAAACAAGGCAAACAAACAATCACTTGTTGTTTGAGGGCAGAAAAATTAAACGTCTCACTTTTTAAAATCTTTATTGAAGTGCTGATGGTTTGATAAAACAGCTGTACAAATCCAGCATTTGAGTTTTCATTAGGTTTATAAAGGCTTTCATTATGTGTATTGAAGAGGAAAGAAAATGTGTTTTGATAATGTTTCACCAGAAAGTTGCATACACTACTAAAAATTTAAGAGCTTCCTTCTTCTAGGCTTGTCTCAGGTTAAAGCCAGAAGCTCTCCAGCATGCCAGTTTCCCTGGTCCCAGTGCGTGTCTTGCTGAGGGCTGCTGCTTGCAGAGAACTCCAGCAGCAATTGGCCATCCAGAGTACCATGGGTGCCAGCATTGCAGGGATCCCATCACTTTCATGTTTGCCAGAGCATTTGGGTTTTAAGACTAGCTCTTGGATTTTTTTCAGAACACAGAACTATTTGGGGCTTACAAATGTGCTGCAAATACCGCATACTGCATTAGATACTCCTTATACTATACATAATTGATTTCTTGAGTTAATTTCTTAGGAGAATAAAATGCACCCTTTTTGAGCCCAGTTTGGGTCCAAATCAGCGTCCAGTAATGAGCCAACTATTACAACTAACTGAATGCAGGTTCTACTTCAGCTGCACTGTAAATTTAAACAAAATTATACATTTTTGGAAGTATGTTGTATATTTGCCATAACAAATGTTTTACTGAAACTCCAGCTCATTATTTGGCCTATATACATAAACCTAACACTCTTGCAAGTCATAGTTAAAAAAAGAATTAGAATATCTACTGTAGAGGTCCTAGCACATACGTTACAAGGAAAAAATAAAAGAGGATCTTTAACTTTTGGTGAAATAGTTCCTTTATAGTTTTCCATTATGTACAGTCAGAGATGGAACATCAAAGTTCATGAAAAGTTTCAGAAATTTTTTGTTCGTTTTTTTTGTCCTTTCCCTGAATGATAGGTTCATGTGACATGGCTTTTATCTTCCAGGTTGGTGGCACTGCAGTAGGATTCATGAGCTTATGTTCTCATGTGAATGTTTCCTTGTTTCAAGAGTGTTTTGACTTAGGGCCTTTCCATGGATTCTGTAAACCACATCCTGAGGATATTCTCAAAGTGCCACGGAAGCCAAGTGTTCAAGGAGGTATCTATATTCTGAAGTGCTAAATAAATTTAAGGTGTGTTTATGTCTAGCTTCTGAGTAGGTTTTGCAGAAGGTTGGAAAAGGATATATAGGTTTACTAGCAAGAAAACACAAATTAACATACCTGTTTTTGATGTAGGATGCCTGATGTTTTTTAATTGAGATGGGGAATTTTGAAAGCCCTGGTCTCGGACTCAGAAGTGGTTGTTGTTTGTGGGGAGCTGGCCTGTACCAACTGTGGGATAAATGTGGACTTGAAGTTTCAGAAAGCTGTTGTGTGGCGTATACAGTCTGTCAGATACAGTTGTGCTGTTAAAGGAAGATGTGATTGTAAAATCTGGTGGTGAAGTGAGGTCTGTTAGTAGCTGAGCAGCTGGCTAACTGTGCCTGTTATGTTGTCCTGTTGACTTATGTCATCTTTTTTCATTGTGGTTCAGCTTCTGCTCTTTGCTTATTGTTTGCAGTCTCCTGGGTTACAAGATTTTTGGAGATCAGGGACTGTCTATTTATTCTGCTTTTATATTGGGCTTGATACAGCAACACATGTGCAAGCTGCCTTCCTGCAAGTGATAAAAACCAGTAGCACAAATATGTCACCTGTTTGTAGAACAGAAGTGTCATGTAAATGATTTACAGTTTTTGTCTTTATTTTTCAGTGTCAAAGGGCTTTTTGTGCAGAAGGGCAACATTTTGCTATCTACTAATTATCAGTAGTAGAATAAAACACCACCACCACTAGGTCATGTATCTGCTTTTCTGAACACAAAGCAGCAGGCAAAAAAGGCAACCAGGGAGCTGCAGGGCTGTCACCAGCTGGTACCTCGAAGCCAGCAGTCACAGAACAGAAAAGGGAGAGAAACAGGTCTTGTAGCTGTTCCTGTGGACTTCCCCTCCCCTGCAAGGAAGCATCTTGCACATAGGAGATGGAGGAAGCTGCCTGTCCCCTATTTGATCCTGTGCTCCTGCAGCTCCAGGAGTATTAGTTCAGAAGAGGCAACAGCCATGGGTAGGAGGAGGAATGAGACTGTGAGGATCAGACTGTGATCTCTGATCACTCAGGAGCTAGAGCCCAGTCCTGGGCTGTCTTCTCTGGGTGACCCTGCGTGAGCAGAGGCTTGAGCAAGGTGACTGACCACCAGGACTCTCTCCCAGCCTTTTCCATCCCAGGGCTGTTCCTGATTCTGGTGTCCTCTCTCCTTCTCTAGAGCCTGCAAGCTGTAGGTCTGTGTTTTATGGCAAATTCTGTGCTGCTGAACTTTTCAGTGAGAATGTGGTTATAGGGTTTGACAATACAGCTGTTATGTGTTTTTTATCATTTAGGAAATCTATGGAACTTGTTCTAAATGTTAAAACTTAGCGTGAGAAGCTGTGTTCTGTTCTGTTTCTTGAGAATCTGACATCTGAGTGCTTTTTAGAAATGTTTTAAGCAGCATGGTTAGCAGTTCTGTGACTCTATCTCCCTTCTTTTCTCTCTTCATTTAAAAATTTTATTAGTTTTGATGGTAGTTGCAGTCCTATGGGTTGCCTTCAGGTAAGACTTCTTAAAATAGTAGTATCCCTTTATTTGGAATGACATGGGCAGCCCTGGGGAATAATAATTATTTGTAGACTTTCAGGTAGCTTGAGTGCAAATCATTAATGATTGTAGAGTTTTGGCTTGTCAATTGTTTGATTTCCCAGCCAATGCAGCAATTATGTAGCGGGTCTAGTGCTGGCTAAGCGCCAGCGCACTTACTATAATATGTTTTGTTATTTTCTTGCTGTGAGATAAGCATTAGGAGAAGGAGGGCAAAACAGGCACAAACATTAAAGAGTATAAAGGAAACTTTATTAACACAATTAAGAGAAAAATAATAAGAAAAAAAACAGTAAAACCTTCAGAACACTTCCCCCCCCTCCCCTCTTTTTTCCTTTCCCACTGACAACGTAAGAAGACAAAGCTTAGAGTAGTCTTTCTTCAGTCTACTTAGGGAGAGGAATCTGGCCTGTTAGGCTGTGAAGACTTTTCCACAAGAAACAGTTCTCTTGTGGCTTCAGTGTCACAGCAAATCAGCCACCTGGGAAAGGAAAAATCTGCTTGCAGTGTGAAAAGTCCCTCCATACCAGCTGCTTTCTTGGGCCATGTCAACTTATTAAGGTGCTATTCTAAGGGTGAGCTGTTCTAGCATAAAAACATAAATTCTTTTAATGCATTTCTGGGAACAGAGGTTTTCTATTACCATCTCTGGGGCAAAGTTTCTCATCTCTTTCCGTTCAAGTTTCTTATTGGATTACAGTAACATCTACTTGCTTCAATACTGGTGCCTTGGCTTACAGTTGTAGTAGAACACTGTGTCCCCTTAATGCATTTCCATGAGTTACAGGGAAAAAAAGAGTCTAATGTATCAATTACATCTTCTCTATAGCCTTACAAGAGGATTTCAGCCCAAGAATAAGGCATCTCGACAATCCGCTCCCATCTAGAATTTGACTCTTTTTTTGCTGACCTCAGAGTCCCCTGTTGTTGTCTCTACGTGTCTTCACTCTTTCCTTTTCCTGATTCAGGAGAGAATTGGTGTTTGTAGGTTCATTTGTTCTCAAGCTTTATCAATTGAAACCATTTTTTGTAGATTTTTGCGACGCTGAAGGGTTGATCTCATCCAGGCTCTGCATTGGGGAAATTGCTTGCCATGCCTCCCGCTACTGGTCACGTGGTCTCTGCTGGCACTGTGTAAGTCATGCTGGCTGCCAGCGCCACCCCTGTCTTTCGAAGATAGCCATGGCCGTGTGGCACTGCTCCGGCTGCGTGGCTCCAACCACATGGCTGCTTCTGGCCCCAGCCCCTCCCAGTGCTGAGCGTGGGGCCATTCCTGGCACTGGTTCCAGAGTAAGCAATGTTTATTTTGTGAGCCATGCTGAAATAGTCGTGGTCATGCAGCGCTGCCTGGCCGTGTGGTGTGGCCCCGGCTGCGCCGACCTCAGCAGAGCAGTCCCAGCTTTGTGGCATTGCCCCAGCCGTGCTGGCCTTGGCTGAGCAGTCCTGGCTGTGCGGTCGCCTTCAGTGCCGGCACAGTTCTGGCGGCACGGCGAGGTGGCAGAAATCCCAGCTGAGCAGCGCGCTGACCTGGCCGTGCTGGGCCGCATGAGCCCAGCTGTGCGGGGCTAGCCTGACCTGCCCTGCTCAAAGGTCGGAAGCCAAGAGAGTTTTTCTCGGGCTTCCTTCATTATTAAATGTGCTTTTCCAGAGAGGCACATTTAGCTCCTTCAAGTGGTCTAACCAGGTGTCAATCTTCAAACTTAGCCAGCTGATTGGCCCTTCAAAACCTGCCAGTTCATTAGCTCCAGCAGGTCTCCACAGGGACCCTCCTCCCCAACTGAAAAACCAGGCTTTTGTTAAACCACTGCAATGATATTGGATGCATGAGGAGAAACTTGAGTATCATAAGATGAGAGCCTGACTCTGGTGCTATTCCTAGAGAGAGACACTAGAAACTTAATAGCAAAGTTGTCTATTCACTGCTCAGGAACATTAAATCTGTTATCATGGAATAGTAGTTAAAATTTTTGTTGTAGCTTTGCACATTTTAGAATAGAAGAGTTGCATCCCAGTAGTCCATTGTTAAGCCTTTCCAACATAAAGGCCAGCCCATGTCCTTGAAATCTGTTGTGGTGTTAGTCCCATGTAGTTTGCATTTGCAGATATTCCAAAGCCGCGCCTGTTCCATGAAGACTGCTTTAGTGGCTGCATTGAAAACTTGCTGCTGGATGGTGCCCTGCTGTGAGGGCAGAACAGGTTCAGTGACCTGACATCAATAGAAGACCTGGACTTGGCTTTATGGAATCTGAAGGCTGGAAATTTTAAAATTCAAGCTGCATTCCTTTGTAATTTTATGTTCCAACATATAAAAAGGTTATTTTTTCAAGCTCTTTAGCTTTTAAGTAGAGACCACAGGTTGATGTTTTTTTTCCTTTCAAAATGTAATGCTGAATAATAATGAAAGCGTATACAACAATCTGTACTGATATGCCACTTAGGTTTCAGGGTAATTACAGTAATTTGGTTGTTACTCTATATGGTGTCATGAGTTAGTTGCTAGAAAACATAGTGCAGTGGGAATGATTCAAGGGCTTTTCATCAGGCCTCATGGTGAACTGGCTTCTTGATCCTGATTTAATTTTCTTTGTTTGTGGTCTTTACTTGATTTAGTGATAGTATTTCAGTTCTTCACATCCCTCGTGTATAGCATGTACACAGCAATGCAGCCATGTCTGACAGGAGTGGATGGTGGCACCATTAAGGATTTGCATTTTAGTATAAACTCAGAAACAACGTATCAATATTTACATGACAACAAGAGACTTGTATTAATTAACTTCTGACACCTGCAAAGCTGTTGGTAATGAGAAATGGAGCTGGTTAATCAAGACGACATTTGATCATTTCTGTGAAGGCTCACATCTGTGACACCCCCAGAGAATCCATGATTCTAACTCCCGCATTTCTCCTTGCCCTGCATGTTGCATCTGCACTCTTTTATTGACAGAGAAACAGATTTTGAGATAAGATTTTTTTTTTTTCTAAATACTTCTGGCTAAGTTATTTTAAACCTTTGAGGTATTTTTTTTTTAAAAAGTGCTCATTACTGTGTGAAGAAATGCTTCTGTCTGTGAATGTAGCTTACATGAGTGTCCCAAGGGACACTGTTCACTGTTTTTTCTCCCTCTGTTCAGAGGGAGAAGGGATGAATTCTGTTGTTTTCTGAAGCTTAATTTGTATTCTTCTTGGAGCTCAGAAACCTTGACTTCCTTAATGTTACTGGATTTTCCAAATGCAAGGGTGTCCTTGCTTGATATGTTTTCTTCAGCAGCGACACCTACACCTCAAGAGTTTATTGTGTAAAATTTATAAAGGAATTATAATCCCTGTTTCTTGTCTCTTACTGCACCAGTAAGAGCTCTGGTTTGACTGAGATTTAACCTGAAATTCAATTATTTTAGGAGAACTAGGCTGAGAAGGAAGAGCCCTTGCTTGTCCTTGTGATCACCAGAAAGCAAGTTAGCAACACATGGGGTTTAAGATATCAGTCAATACACTGACTTCTGTTTCTCAGTTCAGATAGGGTAAAGATTTGACACGGGGATAAACACAAGTTAGGAATTGCTTCCAAGCAGTCTTGTTCAGGTCTTATTTTACAAACTATTCCCTATTTTTTTTTTTTAAATAGTCTTATGAAGTTCTAGCCAAGTAACTGTGGGAGGGTCTGCTTTAACTGTAGTTGTTAAAAGGAAACCTTTTGATAGAGGTAGCCTGGTCCACTCCAGCTATTGCTGTGATTCTGAGAGTAAAGCTCACATTATTAAACCTTGTGCACTTTCTCTTTTACTTTACTCAGATAAAGATGAAAGCAACCAAACAAGTCAAAAGCCAGAGCCTGTTTCTTCTCAAAACTTGGAACATGTTCCTGGTGCAGATGCAGCTGTGCAGGTAATGCTGCTGTACCCAGCAGTGCTGATGGCTCTCAGAGCTGATAGGGAGCAAGGCTGGGCTGGCAGAGATGAGGACAATTACATACTGCTGAGTTTCCCTCCTGCCCCGTCCTCTGCTCTGGCCTACGTGTGCCTCTGCTGTGGGGCACAGGTCAGAAGCTGCTCTGACTGGGGTCTGGGGGGTGTCAGAGTTATTGGTCAGGGTAAGTTTACCTATCCAGTTCCCCATGAGCAGCCATCAGGGTGGGAAGAAAGGGTCACAGAGAGGAGAGAAAGGATGGGGCTTAACTAATGCAAACACTTTGTGAAGTGTTGTAAGTGAGCCCTTGACTGTTACTGTTGCAGAAAGATGGAGCTGTGACTGTTTCCCAGACTGAACTGCTGGTAGGAAATGGCATCAACATAGGCTCTAAAGGCTCAGCAGCACCTCTGCTGGAGACTGATGAGGAGGGGGATTTGCATCCTGTGTACAGAGGAGCTTCAAATGTTTTCCGTATCCGTCTGCTTTGTATCGATGAGAAGTATGAAAGTAGGTAAGTATAGAGGAAGAGTCACTGCTTTCCCAGTAATAACCATTTTCAAGGTTATGTTTTCAGGACAAATCAGAAAGTAACAGCATCTGCAGTGGTTAGGTGGGATTTTTTTCTGACCTCTTTCTTGTCTGCTTCTTTTATCTTCAGTAATAATATTTCAACCTCCACTTGCAACTTCCTAGCTCTGACAAGTCTATGGGGGCAAAACGTGAAGAATTCATTTCTGTTGGAAAAAAAAGTGAGTTGAGGTTGTAGAAAAAGGCTACTGTTTCCTTTTATGGAGACACTCATTCTGAAGCTGCCTAGCTGCAAGAGGAGGTACATGTTACAGTAGTTCTCATCTCACTGCATGGGTCAATAAAGCTGTTCTTAGCTCTGCAGGTAAATGTTCCCATTCTAAACAGTGTCTCCAGTCACTGAAAGAAATTATTCTGTTTTCTAGAGTCCTCTACAGCTGGGGGAGACAAAGGGATTTTCTCTTAACACAATTGCTGCTGCTGACCTCACACTCTTAGATCCTGGTGGATTAGAAAAGGGCTATAAATGGGGTTTAGACTTCTTTTCCTAAAATTTCTCTCCACACTTCAATATATTCAACCACATCAGCAGAACCTTCTCCAGGAACTTTTCCTTTTCGATGTGATGGTAGAAAGAAAGATACAGAATAGGTGAAGCAGCTGAGCACACCTAGGATCTTCCATGCTTTCAAATCCATGTCATATCTGCAGACAGTAGGCATCAGGAGTAAGGACTTGATAGATGAATTGAATATGTGTAGTACAGTTTGAAAAAACATCTGTCTGCTTGTAGTAGTAGTCATTGGTGAGTAGCAGCTTCTGAATTCTGCCTTAAAAGAAGTGTAAGAGTAAGCTTCACTGAGAAGAAAAATGAGAATTCCTTGAAAACTGGTTCTGTTTATTGTGCAGTTTCTTGGTTAAGGAGGACACCTACCCAAGGGGATCGAACACTGAATCTGCTGCAAATGCAAATATATAAAGTTACCAAAACAAAGCAAAGACATTGCCTTTTGTGTACATATTTCCCAAGTGATATACCCAGTAACAGCTCAAGTTTAAGAACTAGTTTAATTACTGAAGTACGGGAAGTCAACATAGATCTGTGTTGTAATTAGAAACATTGACCAACTAATGTATGATAAGAACAATTGCACTGAAGAGAGACTGTCCCAGAACAGTTAATTGAGGGACAATCTAGTGTAAAAATTCAAGCAAGATACTTATTGCAGAATGAGAGAGTTTGATATTAAAATATTAGTGAAGCAAGGGGCTTGCTCTGGAATGATTCCATAATACTGAAACAGTAGTTCAGAGCTTTGCTAGAGATTTATGTCAGTAAATAATCTCACTGTAGACTTCTTCAGTTCTCTGCTCATAGTTTCCTGCTTAGGATAAGGATCTGTCTGTTTTTTGCCTCCTGAGCTCTGTGCTTTGTTTGCTGTTTCTGTTCAAGACATTTCTCACTGCATTTATCATTCAATTCTGTGTTCCCAGTTTTTTTTTTTTACCTGGAGACATCTGTGGAGCAGTGTGGATTCCAAGACGGGTATCTGGAGGAGACAGCATTCCTGTCTGAAGACTTTTCCTAAGATTACTTCATTCAGAGCTGAGGAATCTGTAGATCTTGGTGTTTTCAAAAATTTTGCTTGTCTGCCTCTCTGGCTTGCCTTTGCTTGATCCACCTGCTTGTAGAAGAAATATTAACTAAGCAAATATATGTAAAGGAGGGCACAAGGTGATGCTGGCTGCAGCCTGGAATCTTGTCCTGAGGGAGTTCCTGCTGGCCTTGCACAGCATGGACCCAGAAATAGCAGTTGGCTTGAAGTGTAGGAGTGATTGCATCTTAGCCTTGAGGGAAGTTTGCTCCCTGGGAGTTGTTACCCACTAAAGCTGCTAAATGTTTCCATCTCCTAAACCCAGAGCTGTTATGTGGCTTGTTAGTGCATTGAGAGTGAAATGTGAAGAAACTGAAATGCTGGCTTATCTGCTGATATTTTATACTTTTCTAAGCCCCCTGAAAAATCTCCCACCTCAATTCTTGTGGTCCTTGCTGCCAACAAGGTGCTGCAGAGAAAATTGCCAGAGAGAAAATTACAAGGCAGTGTAGTTGCAATGGCATTTTCCTTTCCCCTGATTACCTATTCTGTTAACTAGTCTTAGTTATGTATTATATAGATGAATATATAATGCCCCAGTCCTGATCTGTACTTGCAGCTTTAAGTTTACATTCAGGCATAGGTATTGCAATTAAAAATTATTTCCCTTTTAAGTAATATCGTTAAGGAGGTAATTAAAGGGAGCTTAATTACAGTTCTGAAAGGAGGAGAGGATTTATCAGTATTTATAAAGTAACATATATCTGTATGAATTTCTTCAAAAGATACATCTTGTGTGGTGGAAAAGTGTTTTATGAAACTTCAGCATAACTGGGTTTTGAGCTCTTTGATAGCCTTACACATGAGAGAAACAGCAGGGCTTTGGTGAGATTTTTCAAGTCTTTTTAAACTGAAATGTCACAATTTGCTGTTACCATGGAAAAGAGACTGGGACAGCTCTAAGTCAGTGGGTGAGAAGTGAAAAGAAGTGTTTAAAAACAATTCTAAGTATTGATGTTCCTGTTTGTCTGTCAGAGCACATTGGGCAGGTTTTCCTGACTGGAAAGTCACAGAACCCTTGGTTCTAGCTTAAAATACTGTCGAACATGGCAACAACTGTTTGTAACCTGAAGAAATATTTGCTGTATACTAATGCTGCTGTGATAGTCCAGGAATGGCTTCTGAAGAGGCTGGAGTCAACAGCATGAGAGCCAGTGTTTTGTTAGCTCCTCCTCCCTGCCCTTTTAGTGACAAGCCTTCATGTATTATGTCAAACATCCTGGTTATTCTTGTTAATAATGATGCTTTAAGCACAAGAAGTCAGAAATTGCTGTGCAGCATGCAACATCAGCAGTTGATTATTGATGATCTATTGTGATTGTCTGATCAGCTCTAAATAAATGCTCCTGCACTCGCAGGGATGTCAATATCATAGTATATCAGATCATTCTGATATGTGCTTTATTTGCCTATATTTGCTCTTTGTTGCAGGTCACTGGATTTTTTGCATTATGCTTTCAACGTTTTCCCAGTGAGTATAACGAAAGTTGGAATGGTTTTATGTGGTGAGACAGCAGTGCAGCTGGCAGCCAGGGAATGTGGGTCTACTGCTCCAGTGAGTCTGCCCCACATGAGTGTGTTGGGCCTGGTTACCCTGGACTGAGCTACTCCCCTCCTTGGCTGCTTCTGGAGGAGACTTCATGGAATGCATAACTAAGTCCTCTTGTTTATCCCAGAATCCTGGAATGGTTTGGGTTGGAAAGGAACTTAAAGATCATTCAGTTCCACCCCTGCCATAGGCAGAAAACCTTCCACTAGACCAGATTCCTCCAAGCCTTATCTATCTTGGCCTTGGGCACTTCCAGCGATGGAGCAGTCACATCTTCTCTGGGCAACCTGTGCCAGAGCCTCCTCACACTCACAAGGAAGAATTTTTCTGTACCATGTAGTCTAAATCTGCTCCCTGTCAGTGTGAAGGCATTTCCCTGCCACTATGTGCTCTTGTAAATAGTTTCCCTAGTTTATGTTCCATAGGGACTTCTCTAAGATGCAGATTTAGAAAAACAAATGCTTCAAGCACCTTTAAAAACTTGTACAGATCCAGAGTGTGCCTACATTAAAAGCAAAATCAACAAAATTTATTAAAGGAGATGGAGTTAAAGCCTATAAAACAATGGTATTAAGGAGATTCATAATATTTACCTACAGACTGAACAGTGGCACTGTGGATTCACAGTGCAGTAACTGTTTCCCACTCATGCCCTGTGTGATCACTCTGTCTGAGGTAACAAAGTCCATTTTCTGACACTTTCTTAATGCACACCAGAGTTTTGTAAAGTCATGTTACAAAAAACTGCATGGCAGTGTGCCTTTGAGCCAGGCCCTGGGTACCAGAGACACTGTCTTGGCCTTAAGAACCAGCACACTCAAAAACACTCACTGCTTACCACCAAAGAAAGTTCCTAGAGAGAGCCGACCCAGAAGGCATTTCAAATTTATGTAATTTATCCATCCAAAAACATCAGTCTTTGAAATAAAATGTTATGATGGAATCACCAGATGTACTAAGGAAGGTTCATCCCATAGTTTGCTTAAAGTGAAGCCATTTCTGAGCTGTCAGTTCCTTGGTGCTCTCCAGGCAGAGCAGTGCTTAGAGGTGTGCAGTGTAAGCTCCACATTCAGGGCTGTCTGTCCCCTCAGAGGGCTTTAGGTAAAGCTTAGAGAACACTTCTATTGCCTGCCAATGTCTTTCAGGACAGAGACTTGTGTGTCATCCTGGTGCCACATCATGTCCCAGAGTTCCCCCTGATCCGAAGCTTTGTTCGGGCTGTCCCTTCCTGCATTTCCATGCTGGGTCAGGAGCTGTACGTGTTCCACCGAGCGGGATTGCTCACGTGAGTCATGCCTTGGGATAGCCCTGCTGTGCTCTGGGCTGCTGTGGGACACACCTGCCAGCATTTGTCGGGAGTGTCCTCTCAGTAAAACCCAAGCACAGTGAGAGGATTCATTTGGGATTTGTGTATGCAGTACTAAGGTAGTGAAGATAGACATTGGTATAGACCGATGGCTCCAAGTTCCCTGGTTGTGGGCCAAGGCCAGCAGAGAAGTGTGGTGCTGTATTTGGCCTTGGGGATGTGGGTCAGGTTGTGTGACACTGGCACCTGATAGGTTTAATTCTTGGAAATATTCTGTAGCTTTCTTAATAGAACTGTAGTCATGTGTTTCTGGGACATACAGATCACAGCAGGAACACTGTTGAGTATCTGTTCTATATAATTTCTTTTTTACTTTTGGTGTTGAATCATTTATTTCATGCCTTCAGTTCCTGTAATGCTCTGAACATTTCTGTAGGCTGAGATATCAGTGAACTGCAACACCAAACCTTTCTTGCTGTGACTTCTGTTACGTGGAATGAGTTTTCCAAAGCTTTGCTTGTATATCAAGCCTATTCTGGCCCAAACACCAAGCTTAAATTGGGGCGTAGTTAGATATGTTAGATTTTGTAGTTATTTTCTTTTTTTTGTTTTGGTCCTAATGTACCTAAATACTGTGTGGTTTTAGCAAAGTACTTCTAGGTTTAATTGTGTACCCAGTCACCTCTGGTGGTACACAAATACTTCATGCAGGAACTGGCCAGCTAGTCTTGGACTTAGGCAGAAGCTTTTTGCCCTGGGATGAAACTTCTCCTTCTGGGTCCTGAGTAAAAATCCAGCTGGCTGGAGAGAGAGCTGCTGGAGTAATTCCTGGTAATCTCAGGCCCAGCTGCTCAGTAATCTGCCAGTAGGGTTGGGAGTCATATGTCCTCTTGTGATTTTGGGCAAAATTCAAGTTGTTATCAAGGCTCTTTAAAAAAAAGTTACTGATTACATTGTGCATATTCCAAATGACACCAGTCCTTTCATGAAAACAAAATAGGGTCATCAATAGCATCTTCCAAATCCCCCTGCAGCTTTGCAGGAAAGTAAGGGAAAATAGCTGTTCATTGAGGTTCAGGATCAGAAAAGCTTTGGGAGAAACCAGAATAAGCTTTTGGAAAGTTTCTGCAGGACAAAACCCACAAGGTACAACAATAGATACCGTCTTGGAAATAACCAAAGTCCGTGAAAGTGAAAGATCAACACATTGTACTTGCACCTATGGCTTTCAAAAGCATGTGAGTGGAAAGGAAGTCACAGAAAATGGAAAAAGAAAAACAGGGTAAGAAGAGGGGAATATGAAGACGTAAAAGGGCAAAGTTAGAAAAGGCGCAGGCACAAAATGAGCTCTTGATTAGTACAGGTAATAAAAAGGAATAAGAAAAAGTGTTAAGTACACAAAAAGCAAGAGTGCAGCAAATGGAGCTGTGAATCTGCTACTTAACAGTGAAGGAGACAAAAATAACAGATGACAAGGCATAGGCTGAGGTTCTTAATGGGTACTTTCCCTCAATTTTCACTAAAAAGCATAATAATAATAATAGTGTCCTTGTCTCTGAGCAGTCAAAGGACTTGAGCATCTAGAATGAGTTAATTCATTGCTGGGAGAGAAACGAGTACAGACCTTGGATAGTCCTTCTTCCTATTCCATAATCCCAGTGGAGCTGGTGGATCTGCTTATTAAAAAAAAAAAAAAAAAAAAGGATGTTTCAACTTTTCACATGTTCTGTTTTTGTCATGCTTGAGATGCAGTTCCCTGTAGGCACAGCTGCTTTCCCTGGGACATGGGTGGGGCAAAGCTGGTGGGCTGGGCTGGGAAGCGGTGAGAGGACAGCACACTTGCCTGCAGAGTGAGCCACAGTCCTTAGCACTGTTGGGTCTTGCAATCGACAGTGGAAAGATGTGAGAAGCTGTGGAAGCTCAGCTGATGCTTGCTTAGAAGGTCAGGATTAGTTTGTAATTTAGAAACTAAAGGTGTGCTTTTGAGCACTCAAAAATGGTCACTGAATTCAGCTGTGAAATTTCTCATAACGTACCTGAATCTTGGTTTTTTTAAGGTACCAGTGCTATTCATTAAACTCGTATTCCACAAGATGCCTCTCAGTGTGACTCAAGCTGAAGAATAGGGCATCCACCTTTAAATTGAAAGCCAGAAGAACAGGAATAAAAAAATTATACTACGTGAATCGCAACTTTTTATCTGTGGGTGAAAGAACTTATTTCTTGGAACTGAAGCTGTAGTTCAGCTTCTTAAACTGCATGTAGTTCAGCTTCTTAAACAGCACTCCACAATATGGGTTGCATGAGCTGTGTGTATCTAGGAAGGGGTTGCTGCCTTTGACAGTCACTGGGAGGGCTCCTCAGCTGCTGTAGACTGTCAGTGTGAAGTGAATTTTCTTCCTAACTACTAGGTGGGAAGATGTTTGCTAACAGTCTGTAAATGAGCTAAGTGCCAAGTAACTGCTGTCTGTGGGTAAGGTCTTCCATGTGGCGCAGGCATTCTGGTACCAAGTCACTACTATGTCATTACTAACTGGCACTCCACGCTTAGCAGAGGCGTTGCAGTCATGTAAGTCTATCCTCGTGTGTTAATGCTTGAGGCACCAAGGCCTAACACAAAAATTAGGAATTTGTTCTCAGAGAAATTTATGTTCCTGCTTTACTTTGTACCATGACAGCTGGCTCAGTTTTATTTTTCTGCGTCCTTTTCTCATTTTTTCTTGCCTTTACGTGTTTTTTTAGCTCTTTTCCCCATGTGCCACAATGTTCAGCTACAGATTCCACGTTCATTTTATGGTTCTTTGCCTCCCTTTATTTGCCACAATGTTCAGCTACAGATTCCACGTTCATTTTATGGTTCTTTGCCTCCCTTTATTTGCTGACTTTTACTCACTTGAAGACAGGTGATACCTGGGGTTATAGATTATGCTGAGTGTTTAATAGTAGATAAAGCAGGATTCTGAAGTTGTCTTAAGTAGATGCTCTGATGTTTTCTATTACCATGCAATAAGTTCATATCTGCCTTTGGAACAAGTGTCATTTAGCAATCAGTTACAATTTCTGAATGGTGTGGTTGGTACTTGTGAAGGGTGTATTGTCTTAAGCTCAGCAGTTGTCCTTATTTTGTCACAGAATCAACTTTAATTCTTTTTTTGTCCTTTTTTAGGTCATTTAATGTAAGAAAAGCAGCAACCAGTGACCTACAGGGTGTCAAAATGCTTGTTGAAACTCTTAGCTTGAATGAAAGGTTATGGAATGACTCAAAGATATTCACTGAGACTCGCAGGGATCCAGTGAGTATTTGTTGGTGATGTGTTCAATTCTATCCTAAGATCAGGATTTAACCCAGAACTGAAGCAGTGGCTGAGCTTGTAGTGCTCCTGCAGCAGCTGTACCCAAAATGAAGTGTCAGTGAGGAAAGGTCTGTGTGATCCAGAGTCCAGCCACACACCTGGCTCAAACAGGACCCTCTTGGGGAGCAGGCTGGTTAAACTGGTGCCTGGGATGCTGCACTGGGAGAGGAGAGTGTTTTAACTGGGATTCTGTGGTGAAATACACAGTTACCATTAGAAAGAGATTCTGTTGAAACTGGAAATGTGCATCTGTTGCCTTTACCTTGCAGGATGGAATGCCAGTACAGGCTTTTGTAGCAGAAGTTTTGGATCAAATCGTTGGTGTTTCTGTCACTAGAGATGAAATGGTAAATTCAGTTTGTGTTCCATGAGCTCTGTCGTGCTTGGTGCTCACAGTAAGGCTGACTTTTGTGCTTGGCACTGTACTTGTGCCTAACAAAATGCCTATAAAAATGCTGTTTTGTAGAAGCTCCCTTGCTCACTAGCCTATGCCCACTGTATTATTTCTCTGCTCATAGATAATGTTTGACACATAGATGAAAAAAATGATCCTGTTACTTTCAAGAAACTGCTATGTCTTGCAAGTTTTTTTCCTCCTGCACTTTTTTTGTGCTGTAGCACAAAGCCATTCTGCCTCTAAATAGGTGTTTAATCACCTCTTTCCCTTCTACTTTCCAAGTCAATAAGCAGCTTTGCCACAAATCCTGCTAAGAGCAGTAATTCTTCTACGTTTGCTTTCATAACTTTTTTTCCAACAGTGGAGTCGAAGTGATTGTGAATCATGCACTTGAAAACAAAAGCCTATTCCCTGTTGGAGTAAAAAAAGACATTGCACATTATTATTGAATAGTAAACATTCTCCAAGTCTTACTTTTGTGGCATTCTGCTGGGACTAAAAAGATGGATTTTATGTTCAGCAGTTCTAATGCTTCATTTTTACAATAGAACAGTCTCTCCTGTTTCTGATAGTAATTCTCTAGATTATATTAAGAGCTAAGAGGATAGATTGAGTGAATAAATGTGAAAAAAATATCAGCTTATCACTTCAACAGGGAAGACTTGTCAGAGGGCATTTCTTACACAGCTCTGCTCTGTGGAATTCCCTTTTTCAGCTGGAGTTTGTTGAGAGGGACAGCCTGGGCTTCCGTGCCTTGAATGCAGAAAACCAGGTGGGGTTTTTTCCCCCCACTTTGTATGTCTGTTGACTTGTATCAGGCAATGTGGGGAAAGGGTCGGGTGTGTTACAAGGAATAAATACAATTTATTCCTTGTAAATAAGGTCAAGCTGCAAGGAGAGGTTTTGATACAATTAAAAGATTTTCAAGAAAAATATGTTCAGTAGGTGCCCTCAGTTGAGGACAGCTCTCAAAGACACTTGATTTCAGCATTCAGATGTGGTTCCTTGATTGATAGAGTGACTCATTGGTCGGTATTTGCTAAAATCTTGTCAAAGTAGCTGCTGATCACTGCTAACTCACAAATTCCTAATTTTCCAGGATATTGAGTATATTCAATCACATTACACTATTGAAGACTTCATTCATTTTAATCACCACCAGCATGAGGAACATGGGCATCTTTGCCACTTTGTCTTGAATCCTGTATTTCATCACTATACAAAATACTTTCTAAAGGAGATTCTTCGCTTGGGTCACAAATCTTCTCTTTACTACCCTATTTATCCAGAATATGTGGAGGGCAAGGTAAGGAGAGTGTGATTGGTATTTCTTGTATTAAATATTGTCATATTTTCTCACTTTATTTTTTTCTTTGCTTCCATGAATGACTGCAAACAGGGATTTTTCTTGTCAATCTGCAGCAAATTGTACCTTCTTTTCTTCCTGCCTGACATATTCTGGACCTGTGGACACAGCTCTTGCGTAGCAGGGCTGATCCATGCTGTCCATCGGTGTCTTCAGGAACTGTGGTGGGGAGTAGAGAGTGGAAATGGCCTTGGCCTTGGCTGCCTGCCCAGCACAAGGGTAATGTAGCCTGAGTAAATGCAGGGGGATCATCCTAAACACACCCAGGTGACTTATAAAAACCCTTCCAAAGGTTTTCAGGTACTCTAGACTGTGTTTCACCAAAAGTCAGTGGGACCCGGGCACCTTATTCACTTTTGTATGGGGATTTGTGTTCCTGCAAGTGTCATGGGAGAACTGTAAGAACTGAACTTCTAATGGAGAAAATCCATTTCCGAGAAGAACGTAATTCAGAAGCACTCCCATATATGTTTTGTCATCAGTCTCATGTCAGAAAAGGGAACACAAGGTAAAATTTGCAAGCTGTCTGAAGCTGCTGTCTGTCCTGGGCAATCACCTGGGCTCCTGGCACCACTGATGGAAACACACGGTGCATCCTGAGGGCAGTTCATCCATCAGTCATACCTGGCTGTCTTGTGACAGATGGAATTTTCCCCTGGAGACTGACCACCAGTTCAGGCTTCTGTTGGGCTGGGCACCTGGTGTTTAGATGGTGACCGCCATGGGTTCTGTCCTTGGTGACTTGGATGTTTTTGAAACCACCACTGGCTTTCACATGGGAACTCTTTCACGGGTTAGACTTGGGTACATTTGCAGAAGGATGTGTTTTCCCATGCACTTTTGTGGAGTTCTAAGTGTTCCTGTGAGGAACCAATGTTCCTGTGTAGCATTAGGCTCTCAGATTCTGAAGAGGCACTCACAAAAATGCAGTTTAATGGCACTGGATGGAAGAGAAGCAAAATCTTACCAGTGATTTCAGTTTTGACTGTTTCCAGGCTACCAGGCTACAGAGTTAGTCTTAAGCTATCTAAGCTTATCTAATATTATAATCTAATAAGTGGTAAGTGTGATATTTTACTTAGTTCTCAACATAGTAGCCCCAAGTCTTTAGTATTTGTGGATGGAATGGCACTTGAGTGTAATTTAGTTTGCATTAATGTTAATTCTGTATTTCCTGTAATTCTCTTATTTTCTTCCCTTTCATGTTGTCAGTTATGCCAGAGGCAGTCATAGTGTAGTAGACAGATACAGCTATTTCTAATGATCGAGGCTGTTCAGATGAGCATTAGGATTTTGTTAATTTCAAATTTCTGACAGTTTATTAACATTTATCACTTGGATGAGCCAGACATTTCAGTCGGTATAGAATTTCTATATAAATTCATCTCCGTTCCTTGCCAGGCGAGCAAAGGTTAGCAGTGAGCAGATAACACAGCTTAATGAGGTCAAATCAAGCTGATTCATGATCACTATGGAGAAAAATATCCTCCTGGGGAAAATACTTGTGCTGAAAAATCCCATAAACCAAACCACTTGTTTATCTGTCATTCCCACAGAGATAGTAATGTAATTACTCTCATAATTATCTTCATTAGTGTCAGGAATTATCAGCAATTCATTTCTCTGCTCTGAGTATGTTTGTTTATTTGCTAATTTTTGTCTCAGGTTTAGCCAACAGAACTAAGAATTGTGTGTTTCTGAAACCATGCAGCAGACATCTGTGATGTACTGCTCTGACATTCTCTCTGCTGAAATATAGATTGCTGTCTTTCAGTTCCAGCATCCCTGTGCTCATTCCCTGACATCTGCCCTTCATTACATGGCTCCCGTGCGGCCGAGACGACAGATTGTCTATCCTCTGCAAGAGCTTGGTGTAAATGCTCCATCAGAACAAGTCTCCAAGGATCAGGTGGGTAACAGCAGTGGCAGCAGGCGGGAGGCACGGTGCCAGCTCGTGCGGGGCCTGGCAGATGGGCTGGCATTAACCTCCCAGTGCTCACGGGCTGCTCCTTAATTACAGCAGCCACACTGGCTGGCCGATCCCGCTCTGCTGCCACACCCGGCCGGGCTGGGCCTGCAGCCCGGCACATGCGGCAGCAGCCGCTGGAGCTGAGCCCTTCCCACTCTGTGCCGACACGATGGCAGCGCTTTGTCATGGCCTCCCAGCATCATCTAAATGCTCTGCCTGCTGCTGAGCCTTTGCTCCTGCTAGCTTTATTTAGGTGTCATGCTCTGCAAGTGGAACAATGATAATGTCATGCTGTTGACTCTTTCTGTAGAGATTGCTTAAGTACATTTTATTTTTCAGTCCCAAAGTTAGGTTTCTTCCATGCATGAGATACCCTTAAAACACCAAGTGACTTAACAGCAAAGGAAAAGGTTGTTTTCACTAGTAAATGGTTTTACTTGCAAAGAACTGGTGCGGCCTGGAGGTTCTAAATGAAAAGTTTCTTAAAATTTTATTTTTAAAATAACTTACACCCCATTCTCTTACATTTTTTTAAGTAACTAAAATTTGACGTGAAGGTGATTCCTCAAAAGAGTAACTAGTGAAGCTGCAATATTAGGAAAAACACAATTAGTGATGGATTCTCTCAGTAGGTAGTTGTAATTTTGTGGAGAAACATAATTAGGGAGCTTTATGTCTGTCTACTAACTTCCAGTTGGCTGAGATGGGCTTCCATATAATATTTTTAGAGCTGTCCTTTTCTCAGTTAGTCAGTAGGTTTTGGCACCTAAAACTCTTAATTAGGCAGCAGCTGGCAAAGCAAAATCCAGAACATGGCTGAGGCTATTGGTCTGGGTTCAGCTTTGTTCAACAGCCTTCCCTTCACATGCATGTCCCTGCCTTTCTCTTCTCTGCAGAATGAACTCTGATGCTTTTCTTTAAACTGCTTCTTATTCTTAATCTTTAAAGTGATTGCTCTCTTCCTAAAAGAGCTCATCTTAACGTTTTTGTTGAAGCTGGAAAATCACAGACATCCTGTGTTTGAAAGATTTGCAAATCTTTTGTCTGCTCATGTTCTTCCTGAGGTTTTCTGAGCTTCTCTGTAGGTAGTGGCATAATGGTTTGAAATCTCAGATTCAAATTTCTATTTAATAGAATGTGTGAAATTTTTGCTAAGAAGTTGTACTGGAAAAACCCCAACTCAGGCCCAGCCACTGTGTAAGTATCCATGCATCTGCCTCTGCATGAATTATAGATTTTTGGCAGACTATGCTCTATCAGAATGGACATCTGGGGCTAAGTGCTGGGTCGTAACTTGAGGATAAAGCTAGTCTGCTGCTGCTGCTGGCTTCTCTGAAATACCAAGAACTTGAAACCATGTAAAGCTAAAGTGACTCTTCTGTTGAGTGAATGAAGTGACCTTTAGCCACCCTGCATTGGGAAGCTGTGTAACATAAGGAGCAGCCTGCCATGGGAAACTGAGTGTACTCCTAAGTAAGGAGGTGGTGCTGCTTTTAGACTTTGGGTTGCAGCCAGGCACAAGGCACTTGCCCTTTTTCTGCTCAGAAGCCTCGTAAAGGAAGATTGATCCCCATCAATGATCTTGCACTACCTTGCCAAACACTGTAGTGAAGTTACAAATAAACTGGGGTGTATCTTATAAATTAATATAACCGAGTTTCAGTAGGCACAATATTATCGTTCTGCCTTTTTGTGGTGATTAAAAGGCTTCTCAGACCTACTGTAAACAGTAAGGTGCAATCTGTGAGGCAGAGAACAACCTGTCCCACCAAGGAGATAAATGTGCTAGCTCTGCAGAATGGAGAGGCTGAGAAGTTTCACTTTATGAAATACAGTGAGACAAGGTGAAACACATTTTGGTTGTAGAAGATGCTAATGGGCTGGGAAGTGAGGGAAAAAGGACATGGGAGAACAATTTTGTGAGGAAAGTGTGGAGAAGAGAGGGAGAAAGGTGAAAGGCAGACAAAGAGTCTGGAGTAGGAATTAGTGGGAAGACATCGGAGGCCAGCATCTGCAGAGGAGTAAGGAGAAAATGTCTCCTATCATCTTTGTTTTGTTGGTTTCAAATGAGATCAAGGCAGGATCTTGCAAGATATTTAGATTGGGCAAGCAGGGGTTCCAAGCATTTGAGACCACTCCTCATTTCTTTATCCCATGTTTTTATCCCAGCTCATCAAGCTGGTTTAAACTGAGGGGGCTTTGCCCTCTCCTTTTTGAAAGCAGCTCCTCTAGAGGTGAATCCGTGCCCACTTTGCTCCTATGAGCTTGGAGGGCAGGTTATCACTATAATTGCTGCTTTAGAGTGCTCTGCAGTAGTGGCAGAATTTGTCACGTGAATTACAGGATGAGGATTGTAAATGCAGGTTGATTTCAGAAAGGTAAAATTTTCATTGATTGCCTGCCCTAATTGGTTGCTTGAGTATCTGTTGCTGGTAATGGGGATAATTGTGGTGATATTCTTGCTTTGATACCCACAAGATGCCCCTTGATATCTAGTAATCAACAAATCAACATCTGGCTCTCATCTGTTGCTTTTTCAGCTGCCTTCCTCTTGTTCCAGCCCTTCTCGAGCTCTTCTTCCCCTTTTCTAGCTGCGGAGTGTCTTTTTCCCCAGTAGGAGCTTGGGGCTGAGCAGCTCAGCCGTTCTGAGTGGGGGCACAGCTCCTGATTTGTGTGTGGATGTTTGTGGGCTGTCAGCGGCTCCGTATCTCAGCAAGTGCGGGTGGGAGCCCTGGGGCTCCGTCAGTTGCTATCTCCTCAGTACATTCCAGCCTGCTTAGGACACGAAGGGAATTCACTCATAGATATAGATACAGATCCAGGGCACGAAGGGAATTCACTCATAGATACAGATCCAGGGCATGCACAGGCGCTTTCCTGCTTCCTTCTTCCAAAGCCAGAAGAGAAACTATCAATTGAAACCACAGAAGCTCTGTTCTCAACTAATTCCCGAGCACTGCCAGTCCATGTAGATCTCGTCTGTGCTGGAGAGGTGCTTTTCCTGCAGGTCTGGATCAGTTGTTACAGACAGATGAGCACAATGTGTGGTAACTTGTTGTCCTTCTGTCAACTCTCGCTGTTCTTCTGTGGTGTCTGGAAAAACCTCCAAAGGGGAAGTGCCATGTGTTGCTCTCCCATGGATTCATGGCCTGCTCCCTCCTGTCTCATGCAGGGGAGCATGAGCTGTGTCTTACGGTTTTAAAGGAAGCATAGATCCTTCCTTCCGTGGGTTCTCTGGCAGAGCTAGATGTCAGCTGGACAAAGGTACTCCTAAACTCCTGGAACTTATCCTATAACTCCACAGCCAACTGTTACCTGTGTGGCCATTTACTTGCAGTTCTCCACTTGCCCTGTTGTCTCCAGGCCCTTGTGGTATTTCCCCTGGTTCAGTCTTGTTTCTGGTTTGAGACAGGCTTTTGGTGTGTGCTGTGGCTTATTGCTAAAATGACTATGACTCCAGAGAAATACAGAGCTTAAGAGCTCTCCCTGCTCCTCCCCTATTTGCTGTCCTTTTCATGAATGCTTTGCCGTGGGTTTTAAGGCCATCACATGTTTTTTCACTTTTTCTCTTAAACCACAGCTCTGTACTGCTTCATCTTTGCCTCAGAAACCCTGTCACACCCCCAAGCAGTGGCTCCATTTCCAGAAGGGCTGTAAATTGTTCCTTACTTCTTATGCTTTGAGATTGAAAGTACTTTTTGCTGCTGATTTTGTGTGTCTGTTCCTACCAAACTCTGTTTCCCGTTGCTCTGCTGAAGAGATTCAGATAAATTGGGTTAGACTAGACTGAGAAGGCACAAAGCAGGAGATGTTAAGCTTGCCTCCCATTAAGTCTCCCACTGCAGCCCTCTGGAATGACACAGTTGCTGATATGCATCTGGTCCTGAGGTGGCCAGACTTTAGGATACCTGTTGAGCAGCAAGTGTGGCAGAGGTGCCACATCTTGGCTCAGAATTGCATCGGCCACACATCTGCTATGCTGGGGTTCAGGGCACAGACCTGACAGAGCTTCTGCCTGCTCATTAGATCAAAAACTTTGTACAGCTGTGCCAAAGCAAAAGGAAATCTCTAATTTTTGTATTCTGGATCAGCAACTAGTGCTGGAGTGCCAACTGGCAGGAGATCCAAAGATCCAAACTCTGAATTCCCTTAGCATTAAAACAGATTAGATTATTATTCTGGTTTGCACATCTGTCAGTCACTGCAGTCATGTTACACGAAAAACAGTCAGTTAAAACAGAATCCTGAATATCTTATAAAGTGCTGCTGGCCTTCATGATGCATGTCATTATTGGTGGAGTAGAAAACTATAGGTAATGAAATAATTCTTAATTATTTCTTCATAAATAAACAATTTATAAACTTGTTTGCTTTCTCACCATCTGGGAGCATTCTGTTCTCCATCTGCTTCATGTAATTATCAATGTTAGGGAAGAATAGGTGATATAATTAACAAGAATAACTGATCCACAATGAAGAACAAAAATGACACACATCTGTTGAATAATTTCCTTGGTTTTGCCTTTTTATTATTTTTCATGCCATTGGGTTTATTATGTTTTTATTTCATGGCTGCATTCAAGCTGTCAGGCTCTATTGCACAGTTTAGAATTGTTTTTTCTGCTCCAGCTCATAAAAAGACAGAACAGTTGCTGAAGCCCATGAAGTGTTGTATAAATTTAGTTAGTTCAGTGTGAGGTTCAAATAGAAAATGGAGGCCAAGGCACTGCAAATGTAACAGTTTCCAGTGCAAGTGTGGTGGTATTTTTGTGTGTTTGTCTGATTCCACAATGATGGTTATGGTAAAGGCTATAAGTAATTGGCCTGAGAGCAGTTTTAAATAATAATTAAAAGAAAAACTTGAGAGGAAAATTCATCCTCGCTTTTAGGTTCATCTTAGAACTTTTTCCGTTGCTGTGTATGTTCACAACTACATACTCAAATGACTTATGAATGCAGGAGCCATCCTGGATGATTCTCTATTCTCTGAGCTTTTTATGTCCATTATAAAATTGGAGGACTTTAAAAGAGATTATTTTTACCATGTTTTGTAAAAAGAAGAGGGGGAAATTAGCTATGAGATAAAACCAGAAAAAAAAACCTGAAACATTTTTGAACTTGACAGACTTTATCTTGTGAGGAAGCTTGTTTAAAAAACAAAAATGAAACTGATCTATAGGAATGTTTATATAAAAAACTCATCTGGTATCCACTCCAACAAACTCCTGGGGCTCTACTTTCTTTACTCACTCTCTGTGGCTTCTACTTTCTGGTGTTTAGACCAGTTCATTACCAGCTGTCTGAACCTTTCACTAGTGCCCAGACTGGGCACAAGCCTTTACCTTGACCTGTGCAGGCAGAGGAACAGAAAGAACCCAGAACTGATAGTTTGGCTGTTAACACCTTGCTGTCCAGTCCCAGCCAGTCCACAGTGTACACCCTGAAAATTTTAGCTCAGTTGTAATCCAAAGGTATTAAAAAAAAGGACATAAAATCAAGTTTTAAAACATGGGGGAGAGGCTGTTCACAGAGGCTGCCACAGAACCATCTGTTCTGAGCAAAGAAAGCTCTTTGCTTCTGACTGCAGCTGAGAGTGCAAACTGCATGGTTTTGTCACCCTATGTGTCCACAGAAAAATGTCAGGAAGGTGGAGAGGGAGAGGCACAAGTTCTGTGAAACACCAGAGCCTCTGCTTTGGAGTGTATGCCCATCCTGAGCACTGGCCGTTCTGTGTTCTGGTCTGCAGGCACAACCACAGGAACAGCCACCTCTGCTCCTGGAGGTGCTTCTGGAACAGCAGTGCCTGGAGTAACTCGGGGGAAGCGGTCACTGCTATTTTACCCTCTGTCTGCCTTGGAGCCAAGCGTGTGCTGGCTTGGTAAAATACCTGTAGCAAATAAAAGTTTTTTCTGGCAGTTTCAGTTCTATTTATGTGCAGTTGAAGCACTGGATTGTACTGAATATGGCTAAAATATGGAAGGTTTTCAGGGTTTGGGGTTTATTTTCATCATTAGGCCTCTACTAAGATAAAGAGCAAATACAGCAGAGGGCCTAAGGAGGATGGGCAAGAGAATTCCCTGCATTTTAAATATCAAGGCTCACGTATCAAAGTTAAAACGGCAGAGTTCCTTCGTGTTACGGTTTGTATGTGGACACTGGGATTACAAACAAAGGCTTGGTGTGGATAGTTTTCACTTAAACAGGGGAGTAGTATTAATTTTTAAAGCAGTAACTGTTGCTTAAGATGTTCATGTGCTTGAGTAATGAATTTTTAATGCTTTTGTAGTATGTGCATGGATGAAAATCCATTATTTATTGTTCTTCCCCTTGACTGGTGAAGGTGATGGTTTTATGGCACCAGTAGGCACACAAACAGGCACTCTGAAGTGAGGCTGATAACAAATTTCCTCACTGTAAATGTCAGTGGGGTTTGTGCGATGCTGCCATTACATTTTGTTTGGAAGGCTGAGTGTCACACCGTTGTGGGAGGCACCAGATGGCATCATTAACAGGCATATTTACCACTTATGTGCATGTGTGAAATTAAAAGTAAGATGACCTATCTTTGTTTTGAAAGCGTGGTGTCAGTGCTGTACAGGTGTTAATGACATTTGCAGTAAACTGAAATAGGCACTTCTGCTTACAAACAGGTCAGACTTGGCTTAAAGCTTTTTCAAAGCCATTTGTTAGATTGATAATTCCAGTTTATAAAGAGGAAACATAATTTTGTCACAGAAAGGTAATGTTTGCTGTTATAAAGTGGAGAACTATGTCTGCTTTTGCTAAAACATGATTTGCTGACCCTACAAATCAATCTCCTTTCATATCCTGGACTATTATTTGTTACCTCATGTTCATTATTTTCAGTATAAAATGTTATTTTTTTTATTCTATTTTTTTCAAGCTTTTAACTTTATACCTCTTTTGCATTTTTCAATGAGTTCAGTGTATTTGAATTGCTGCCTCTGTTTCTCTGAGTCTCTATGTGACGTGCCTGTGCCTTCTCTTGCTCAGCCTCTGCTCTTTCACTGGTGTGTGTGTGGGGGCAGCTGCCTCTGCAGGCTAGCTCAGTGTGCCCAGAGACAAGCTGTCCCTTGTCTGCTGCTCCTGTGCTCAGGCCAGGGATCCCCATAGGGCTCCTTTCCCTAGGGCCTGCCAGGCATGCTCCTCTCTCAGAGGGATGTGGAGCTTATGGAGTTAGTTCTTGGCCAAAGCCCAAGTTTGTATTTGCCATCTCTTTCCTCCTCCTTTGAAGAATAAGCCATAGACAGATGACCTGGGAAGCAATGACTGTCAGAGGACTAGAGCCAGCCATGTGCTTTACCCCCTTGCCAGCTTGAATGCTTTGATTCAGTTCCTGTGCCTTCCTGTCCTTCCCTTTCTTACCAGAAAAATGGAGGAGAACTGAGCTCTCTGAAAGTGGCACCATTCTGAGTTCATTTCTTTGGCCTTTGAAGTGGAGCAGCAAGCAATAGTCAGGTCCTGACATGAGTGTGAACTGCCCAGCCCTCTCTGGGCTGGGGATCCAAATGTCAGTGCTCAAAGGGAAAAAGAGCAGCTTTTTACCATGGTAACAGTGGTTCTGTGAGGAAATTAAATAGATGTGTCCGTGCTTTGCTCTCTTCTGCTGCTGGTTGGAGTTAAGCAGGAAATCCCTCGCTTCGTATGGAGCCATAGGGACTGGCATACAATTGGTTATGAATATAGAGGTGGCTTTTTCCAGAAGCTGAAGATCAGCATTTACCCACATAGGCATGATAATGGTGTAATAATACTGACTTCGTTTATAAAGGCTTTGGGGATCTGTGGATGAAAATATTCTGTAAAGGTGAGCTGTTATCTGTCCAAGCCACAGTTCCCAAAAAAGGGTTCTTTGGCAAAGACAAAACAATTAAGGCTGCTGCACCCTCCATCAGTGTTTCTTTTTCTGTTTTCTTTTACTTCTGTTTCTGGTGTTTGTATAAATCTGTGAATGCTTGGAAACAGTTTTTGAAAACATGTTTGCAGAGATTTCTAATGAGGCTTTTTGGAATGTAGCTAGTATTTAGAAAACAATTCCTAATGCAGGCTGAAAAAGCATACATTTTCCAATCAGTTTTGTTCATATCGCCTTGGTAAACATTGATGTTTCTTTTTTTAACTTGTGGTTCAAATGGAGCTTAAAATTAAAATAGCTCTGTTTGCTCACCTTCTTGTTTGCCTGTCACTGTCGCTGAGCTCAGCACTACTCTGCTAACAGGTTTGTTAATTGCTTTCACTGCTTCTGATGGTTTTTGCAGTAACAGTTCAGATCATGTGGATCCTCTAGAGCAGTAACTATCGCTGGGATTTCTCAGTAACAAATGTTGAAGTAAAACAAAAGCTTTGCAGGCAGATGTAGAATCCCACAAGCCGGGGCTGGCAGGGTGCCTCCAAGTAGTAGTGAGGGATCAGTGAAAATGCCAAGAACATAACAAACGAGGCTGCCCCATCTTTGCCATACAGTGCCCCGAGCAGCCCTTCTGAATGTAGGCCACTGCTAGGTACTTGAACTGCAGCTAACACTTCAGAGCGTTTAGCTGGGCAAAGCCTAAGTCCTCGAGGTCTAATAAAGTCAAGTCTAAGTTTAACAGTCAGAGTTGATGGCCTTAGAGGTCTTTTCCAAATGAAAGGATTCTGTGAAGCTGCAAATTCTGCAACGCTATGGAGCCTTTGCGTGAGGAGTCCCAGAAAGGACTGCAGCAGCTCTGACACACCACTAAGTGTTGCTGGGATAGACTTTCCAGTGCCCAGTTCAGAACACAGTGCTGTTTTTTTCCTGTCAAGGCTGAAATACTTTATCCAAATTTTTGGTTTTACATTTTTGGCTGTTCAGTTTCCATGGTTTTGTTTGTTAGAACGAAGCTAATGTTTGCTATAAACCCTCATCTATTGTAGAACAATTATTATAAATATATGTAGAAAGCCTACAGCTATCCCAGGGTTCAGTATTTAAAAACAGAACTTAAAGGAGCCTCAGAACATTCTGGATGTGAGTTTGTACCATCAACATCTAATGTAAAGTCATGGGTAAATGTACCATGAATCCATTCCCAAGGCATGTACAAAGCAAACAGGAAAGCTGGACATGAAGCTGTATGTGGTTGGAAAGCGCAAAGAAAATAATGTGTTTGCTGAAACCTAATCAATATTTCATGACTCTTTTTCCATTGGTTGCTTTGGGTAGAAGGATTTGTGAATTCTGGATGCCATGGATTAATCCTGCTCTGGCCCTCGTTGTGTTGTGACATTGTTAGTGAAAGCCATGGTTCCGTGCAGGGTGTTGTGTTGTCAGTGTCTGGGGGCTGCATCAGCGTTTTAACGAGGTCCAGTCTGAAGGCTTGGAGTGATGGTACTGGCTATGTGCAGGAATAGCTCCATGGGCTGATTCCAAAGGACCACCACTGCCCATGGCCACCCCTACCAGCTCCTCTGTTCCTCTGCGGCCAGATGGGAACGGCACGGGGGGCAAGGAAGCCAGTACCCCAAATAATCATTTAATAACCAAAGAAAATCCTCATTTCTACATACACCTTTTCTACCAATGGCAATTAATGCTTTTTACCTTGCATTAGTTAATGATTGCTGGTTTATTTAATAGATTGGATACAAAACAAACATATTAGTTTGCTATTGACCTATCAATTATGATGTCTGATTACTCCTCTGGGGAACACAGGTAGCCATTTGTCCTGACATTTTGTTAAAATAGGTGGTATTATGGGACCAGTCCACCTAATTCCTCACTCCCTGGGGCCATTTAGTGTACTTAGCTGTAGAAAGGTGATTTCTGGAGCATGACAGCTGTTGGTGCTGGGGCTGTTGTGTGGGGAACAAAACAGGTTATATTCTGCTCGTAGGCTGCCTTTGTGTCGCTGATACAGGAGCCGTTTCATAAATTAGACAACTCGTTCCAGGGAAATTGTATTCCTGCTTTCATTGCTGCAGTGCATCAAAATAAACCACCAGCACAGCAGTAGAAGATGTTTGAGCTTGGCATTGCCTTGAGGCCTCTTGGGTTTATGCTTTTTGCTGCTGGCACTCCTGCCTATTTTCATTGATTAGGTACATTAGAAGTACTTTCTTTTCATGGTTTTTACCATTTCATTAATTTAAGAGCTGCATTTCAACACAAATATCACTTAATCATTTTTCCTCCAGAAGTCATTGCTTTTCTAGAAAGTTGCAAGTCTGTGTGTGCAGCAGACCCAGCCTGTCAGAATTGCTGTCTCCCGGTCTTGGGAATGCGAATACTGAGGTGAGGGTGCAGAGTCCTCCATGCCCAATTGTGGGACTGGGAGAGCTCTACATGTGTCAGCACTGGCAGAGCAACAGCTCCTGTAGCTGGGGCATAACCATTTAGTGTGTTATGAGAAACACAGCCTGAGTTGGATTTTAAGTAGTGAGGGATGTCTGTAATACTTGGCACTGGTTCTTCTCATTTCCTAAAATCTCTTCTAAAGATGTACACTTCCAGGGAAATACAAAGGGCTTTTTCAACTTCTGAAATGTGGAAGTGTTACAGATGTAGTCTGTATTATTTAATTTATGATTAAAACCCTTTTTGATGGCAGATCCTTGTGTAAGGAGTGTTCAACCATTTCAAGAGCACTGGCTTTAAATGGGATTATGGAGGTCTCTGTAGGGACTTGCCTGTGTCTTGTGTAAACCTGGTTTGGAGTAACAGGGTGGTTCTGTCCCTTGCCCAGGCATTTTTCACTGTGGGCCTGTGCTGGCTGCCACCCTGGCCTGACATACATTTTGAGATATCTTCTGGAATTTTCCCAGGGCAGTCCAGTCCCTGAGATGAATCTGGCTCACCACTGGATGTCATCATTGCACTGTGGTGAACTGCAGCTCAAAGACCATTTATCTGGCAGTAAAAAATAATGTTGCCTGACCAGGGGTGACATTTAATTTTGCCACATTCTGAATGACTTGCTTTACAGTCATGCCATTGGGCAGGTAATTGATCCATAATGCTTCCTTAAGGGAACAGGACAGCACTCTAGTGAGTTACACAGTGTAGTGGGGCTGTGCTGAAACCTCAGCTGTGGAGCTCCACCAGTGCAAAGACATGGCGTAAAAGATCTCTTGGGGATCTCAATGTGCTTTGTACTTATTGAGAAGGCCCACATAATTACCGCAGCTTTTAAAGAAAGCACTTACTCTTCATCTAGTTAGTTACTCTGTCAGCTGATATATATAGGAAATATATTTCTACTGTACTTCCATAGGAGGAATTTAGAGGACTTAATTTTATTAGTTCTGTCTCTTATTTGTAGTAGAGGAAAACCTGTTAGAAGCCTTAGATTGCTTCCTTCCTAAGTGCCACAGCAGGAATTTATAGGAGAAGTGTCTGACAAATAATAAAAGTGGCTCCATTTTGTCTTCCCAGTGCATTTATGAACTTGCAGTTACCCATTCTGTGAAATGGGAATATAGGCAACCCAGAGCAGCAGGAAAAAAAACAAAGTGTGTTGTACCATGAGATGGAAAGTATTTCCTTGTCTTTCATCAGAAATTTGAAAGCTAAATATAGTCAAGGTGAAAAAAAAAAACAAACCATCCTGTCAAATGCAATAATATCTCTTGTCTATTAGCTGGGTATTTGTTTTGAGAATCTCTCTTAGGTAGCGAGACCTAAAGACACATAGAAAAAAAACACACATGGAGTTTATTCCCCTAGCCAGAATGTTCATGAAGTGATGTGGAAGCTGAAATTAGTTAGTACTAATGTGGCAGTAAGATTTGTGACTGGAGTACTGGTCCCAGTGGCATTGAGCTACTATTTTACTTGGGTGGCAGCCTGGCTTTCCAGGTACCTGCTCTGTACTTAAAGAAAGAGAGAGATAATTTTGGAAAGGGAGTTTTCAGTTAAACACACAACCACTCAAAGCAGAAGTTCTTACTTAATTTACAAGTGAAACCATTTCCATAAATAAACCAGCAAGAGTAGAAGCTGCTCTAGGAGGTATAAAAATGGCCTTAGCAGTTGTGAATACAAGTTCTTGAGGTGTTTGATAAATGGCAGTGAGTGATAGCAGAGGCAGTGTTTTGTCCTCTCCTGCAAGGATTACAGAGCATCTTGCTCAGGAGAAGCCAGACCATTCAGCTCTTGTAATTTTCTGTGACCTATTAAACATGCACATATTCCACATATTTTAGTACCACTTATTTGGTGCCATGCACAGAAAAATTGTATTAGTCATGTCAGTGAGCTATAAGAAGTTTTGTGTGAATGCAAGGTGATGCATCCTTGAGAGTTTAATGATTCCTAGCAGGCTTTGACTATTTTTAATGCATATCTGTGTCTTACCTATTTTTTAACAGCTAAAATATTCTTTGAACCACACAAATCGAAAGCTGGTGCTGGAATCAAAAGTGTGTATCAACGCTAGAATTGTGGTGGTTGGTGCATCTGATGTTGGAATCTCTTTTCTGGAAACTCTTATTTTTTGGTAAGTTTTTAATTTTATTTCCTTTGCTGAAAAGGATGTGTTCCCTTTTGTATGAAGGGGGTTGTTTCTTACATTTAAACCATTCCTTGAGTCTGTCTCAATGTACTGGGTATTAAATGTCTGAGCACATGTGGATGGAGAGATGGGTGCTGGCATCCTGGATGCCTTGGGACTCACAGGATTCCAAGCAACTCCTGTTTGCGCATGGACCCTCAAGGCGAAGGCATGCTGAAAATGAGAGTTGAAAACACCTAAGTCGCTTTGGCCATTGTTTTTAAACAGAACAGTCTTGTGAAGGGAGGTGGAGTCAATGGCTCTTGGTTGTGCTCCCAAGCAGTATTGGCCTTTAAAGCCAGTTGTCCCTGGTGGGATCTCAAACCTGTCTGAATCCCCTTTTCCCTAAGTCTAAGGCAGGGAAACCTGTGGATGAGTTCTGCTGTTTAACAGCCTTCCCAACACAAGGACAGGGTGCTCTCTCTGATGTCTTACTGTTTTACTCCCCAGGGGCTTACTGGACAGTCAGACTGTGAGAATGCAGTTCCTTTGATGCAGAATTTAATCACAGATACTAGAAAAACTTGCAGAAAAGAATATAAAATTCAAAATCTGAACATGATTCTTACAAGATGCAACAAGAGCTGAGAGAGTTGTCTGGTGCTTTTATGGGGGACAGAGAATGAAAAATTCCACCTTTTTTTCTTTTTTCAGTTAAGCCAGGAGTTTGTATTTCTACGACAACCATTGATAACATCACAAGTGATATTTTCAATACATCAAGAGAAGAATAAGTTTAAGTGCTTTATAGGTGTTGTATTGCTGGAGCAGTGTAGAAGAAAATTTCTGCTTCTTGCTCTTCTCTTAGTTTTTGACTTCCTGTAAAGCATCCCATCTCAGGGGAAATAGTTTCCCCTCATCCTCTTGCTCTCAGCACCTTTTAGGCTTTCAGTTCCACCTCAAATTCACTTAAACCTGTCCTTTAGAGCTTCTAATCCATTTCTTGTTGCTCACCCTGTGCCGTTTGTTGCTGTCATTTCATTATAGTACACTGTGGGATAACCAAAGTGTGTTTGTGCTCCAGGTGTGCCAGCTGAGTCTGTCTGTAGTGAACAGGCCTTTGGAGGTGTTGCTCTCAGAGGTCCTTTGGCCGAGCCTTTGCAGCCAGAGCTTGACTTAGAACCAAACTCTAGCAGAGTTGCTGCAGGACACACCCTCCTTGAGCTTGTCTTGGCACCCGGCCGCAGACATGGGGTGCTGCTCAGAGAACCACAGAGCCACCACTTAGTGCAGTGTCACAGAATTTATATTAATAGAGGTATAAATTTGGGAACGATTAGGTTTTAATTTTCACATCAGCAGCAAATAGCCTCCTGATCAGTGTGAAGGCCTTTTAAAACAATTTAGTTTAATTTACTCATAATTTTCTAATATTCCCTGCAAAGGTTACATGCACTAAAAATAGCTGGACTGAATCAATTTGTGAGCCCTAATCCTTAAAAAGAGGAAGTAGTTTTCTCATCATTATTCTTTATACTTAATTATTTTACATTACCAGTCACCATGGAAACACATAAATGTAATTCACTTACTGATGTGGCAATTATTGGAACTCGATCTTGCAAGTGTTTTCAACTTCTTTGAGACTGAAGAGATACATTTTTCATTAAGCAGAGAAATGACCCTGAGAACGAGTTCTGCTGCCCTGTGGCACGACGCCTCCCGCTGTGCCATAGGCAGCACATCCCGTGGTGCAGTGCCATGGAGCAGCTATGGCACCACTGCTCACCCACCTGAACACCAAAGGAGCTTTAGACTTTTCCATGCTACTTGGGCAGCACATGCAGGTATATGTTTTCCGCTGTAGAGCTGCTTTTCTTTAGGGTGCACAGGGATTTTTTTTTGGTTTTTGCTGGAGGGCCACATGACCGGTGGAAGCAGCAGTGCTGCAGTAGCAGGGGCAGAACTGGTGCCTGGCCAGCTGTTGGTGTGACAGCGGCTCTGGAGATGCAGGTGTAACAGTGGGTGGGTTCTTATTTGGTTGGTTGGTTGGTTTTGGGTTTTTTTTCCTTCATTTCTTTGCTAGTTTCAAAGGGATGAGCAGGGCAGCAGAGTTAGACCAGAAGAACATAGGATTATAAACCCCATTGTTTCCACTTAGTCCCAGTGGCTGGTTCCTGGAGCAGAATGCAAACCCAGGCAGCAGGGATGGAAGTTTGGCTTAAGGATCGTGGAGCTTATTCCCAGCAGTGTCTTGTCACTGGTTCCAGTGCAGGAAACCTGTTGGCTTTCATCCACCTCTTTGCATATAGCTGTGGAAACTACTATTGTCTTCGATTATAGGGAAAGCCATTTTTAATCTGTGGTCTTGAAAACCTCCTTAATCCAAACCCTGATGTAAACAATTACAATTACTTCTTCTCTCAGGACATTAGAATGTACATAACATGCTACATCAGATAGCCATAAATGAATGGTGCCTAAAATTACAATATTTCATGTGAAATTGTTATGAAATTTATTTCCTTCTCCCTATAGGTGCATTAAAATAATTACTGCATTTAAGAACCAGATGGATTAAAGTACATTCTTGTCAATGGCCTGAATTTTTTTCTTGAAATAGAATTGGAATCCAGCACAGTAAGCCTGAGTTTTTTACTGCAGGACGGTGTCTCCTGCTGGGAGCTCGGAGTACCCAGGATCAGCTCTGAGGTGGCAGGATTTGAACCGGGTTTCTGTCAGAGCCTGTTATCTGCCAGCACCTGGGCACACAGTATCCCGCACATCTGGCCTGTTTGGCTGTAGTTACCATAATGCTTGCTCGTTAATTAGGCTTTTTATCTTTGCATTTGTCTGGGAACATCTGAAGCCTTCCATGTTGCCTGTCACTAATTAGTTGACTAATTAAATAGTTAGTGCTTACTTGCTGATCACAGAGCTAACATGCAATGAATGGGTTAGTGATGCCCACTGTTTTGTCCTATCTGTCTTTGCCACATGAGCTGACACACATGTGCTTCCGTCTGCCTTCCCTTCAGAGCAAGGCAAGCCCAGGCCATGTGCTCAGTGTCACCGGGCCTGCATCCCTCAGTCATTGTTGCCTTCCATTGCTTCTGGTGAGCAGAGCTCAAGTTGTGACAGAGATAAATCAGATGGGTCAGAGCTGGCCTTGTCACGCAGTCGGCATCACAATGAACGCTGGCAGTGACTGATACAAGACATAAACAGGGGATAGGATGTGGGTCAGGATCAGCCTTCCTAACAGCCTCTACCAGAGAATGAGACTCAATTAGCATCAATATGGGCTTATTTTATAGTTACAATCTTGCTTTTGAGACTGTCTGCAGTTTTAAATAAGATTATTTCAACTTGAAATACTTGCCCTTTGAACATATGCAAACACTTCTCTGTGGCCAAACTGTTCTTTCACACTTGAAATGTGTAAGTATTTGTAGATTTTTTTCCTCATTACTATTTATATTTGAATACTCCTAACTTCTTGGTGAATATTAAAGCTGATCTTGGAAATAGTAGTTTTCTTATAAAAAGCCAGCTCAAAATTGGAATGAGTCACAAAGGTTTTTATAGAATGCTGGGCTGCATCTGTCATCTCTTCCTGGTGACTCAGCAGGACATCCACAGCTCTGAGCCTGGTAACCTGGTACCTCTGATCGATGCAGTTCAGAGCAAATACAGCAGCATTCCAAGTGCAAGCACTGCACCGAGGTTCTCCAGCTCTCTGCTAAAGCTATGGAGGAGATGTCACCACTTTCTCTTCTGTTCATATTTAGCTTGGTTTGAAGTTTATTCCCAGAGCAGTGGAGAAGGCGCAGTGCTGAGCCCTCCAGAGCAGTCTCCAGGCTGCCTGAGGGTTGGCTTGGAAGCACAGCAGACTGGGCAGGCTGCTGCAGTGGAGAAAAAAATGACTTGTCTGGCTAAGCTGTGATTCTTCCCACTAGTGATTAGCGTAGATTTGATTCCTGTTTGTGTGTATGTGTGCTCTGAGGGCCAGAGTGAGGGTGCTGGCATGTGGAGGTCAATAATTGAAAGATGGATGTTTGGGATCAGGAGTTTTGGCCCAGCTGTCTCCTCTGCCAGTTGTGTCCCTGTCCTTCCTGGGCTGCCAGCTTTATGTTGTGAGGACCTAGCACTGCAGGGGTGCCTCAGAACATGCAACTTTGAGTTTTGTGTTCTCCTGCTGGCAGGAGGAGCACATATAATTAAACCTCAACCCTTCCAGGTTTAAGGGCTGTCTGCTTGGTGGCATCTGGGGACATTTTGAGGGTGCCCACTCTCAAGGCAGCATTGCCAGATTTGCACTAGGCTACATCATGGAGTCAGAATACTTTTCTTCTCTGCAATAGTTTGGAAAATTGGAGTCTAGTATACAGCCATAAAAACCCCACCACCTTAGTTTTAGACATAGCTAATTGGCCAATAATATTGAAAATTCCTATTAGCAAGCTGGAATCTGCACTGTGTGTTACTCACTGAAGCACTCACACAGCAGTGGGCAAAGCAGTGAAGTTTATACCACACTTTAGTTTTACTGCCCAATTTATGGTATCTTTGTTTGTGGGAAATGGTGTTGATGTCTCTCAGCTGTGGTTTGGAATCTGCAAGATGATTAAACAGCAAGAGACTGTAACTACCAAGGCCGCCATCAGATATCCCTCGTTTTCTGTCTAGAAAAATAATTGCCATTTTTGAAGAAAATTAAATGCTGGAACACTTGTGGAATGGAAATCATAATTTTAGGAAGGAAGTGTTCTCACTGAAGCAGTGGTTGGATGGTGCTTTGATTAGGTCAGACTCAAAGCTAACTTAGATTTGGGATGGCAGGGCTGCCCTTGTGAATGCTATAGCTGTGGAAGGATATGGATGGGTCTGATTTAGCTGTGTGTTTTGAGTGGGCAAGGAAAAGAGCTCTTTAGTTTTCCCTGCTCTGTTTCAGAAAATTCATACTGTAGGAACTTTGCCATGTTGGTTTTAGTAACCTAGGGTTACTAGATTGTGAAAATGCTGTAGATCTTGAGTGCATGCTCTAGTTTTTGTAAGCAAAACTTGTGAAAATGCTGTAGATCTTGAGTGGATGCTCTAGTTTTTGTAAGCAAAACCAGTTTCTGGGATGTGAGAGGTGACTGGAAAGGACAAAAGCAGTGAAGCCACAGGAGGGGGTTGAGGTGTTTCAGAGTAATGAGCTATAAGGTGGATGGGAGTTTAAAAGAACAAACTGGAAAAAGACATGTTTGGTAATGTTCAGTGAGAAATCAAGATTGTAGACTGATGTAAAGCCACCTAAAAAACTAGGAATTAGCAAAGGAATTGGAAAGCAACAGAGTTGGAGTTGCTGGTGTTTTTAATTATATTGTCCAGGAAAAGGATCAGCACAGAGGATGAGAGACAAGCAAAATAACCACAGAGAAGGAAATCTAGGGCTAATCACTTGAAGGGGGAAGAGTGAGAGGAGTAGTTTGTATAACCTAGCAGGAGAATCCAAATTTAACTGGAGAGGAACAGCTGAGACAGAATTGCCCTGGGTTGGCTGTGATAGAGTTAATTTGCTTTCTAGTAGCCGTGTTTGCAGGGAATATGAGAATAACGTTAATAACTCGCTGATGTAATTATTACTAAGTAGTGAATCGTCAAGTTCAAAGTTTGGTGAGAGACCCAGCTACCAGTGGTGGAGAGAGAGGCACTCCCAAGCATCCTTGAAGGGTATTAGTCAAAGGGTGAAGGAAATGTTCTTTAGCTCTTTAATGGATTTTTGCTAAGATGATAAAAATGGTGACAGTGGTGGCTTTCATGGCCTGGGCTTAGAGGTTGCTCTTCTTAGCATCTGATAAAATTACCAATAAACCTGGCAGGAAGTTTCTGGGAAAAAAAAAAAGAAACAAAGCACTGTTTCATCAAAATAGACGTTTTTGAAGGGACCCTGTTGTTTTATTACCAGGAGGAAGCAACTGGGGCATGATGAAATATTTTGCTGAGAGAGGAAGAGTTGTCATGGGCCAGGTTGTGTGGAAAGCCTCTCCTTGACCCTTGCATTGACAAGTGTCCCAGTGAACACTGTGCTGTTATCCTTTCTTTTGTTGAGCAAATTCATTCACAATCTTAACTTTTTCCTAAGGTCAATCCAAGGGAGAACTGGCTAATCTTTGTTTACTGGTAATTGAAGAGGGATAACTTGAAAATGGACATCTGTTGGTCAGCAGTGAATCTGGAATCCTGCTCTGGGGGCTGTAATTGATGCCCTCAGAGTAGGTTCTTAAGAAGAGGTGCTTTTGGTAGGTGTTGATACAAACAACAAACCCTTCTGCTACTGCTGCAGCTAAGTATGGCTGTCTGGGGAGGCAGAGGCAGCAGAGGGAAAGGAAAACGCGGGGGCTGGCAAAGGAATTCAGTGGAGAGACAACATAGGAACATAGTGCTTGGGGAGGGGCTCCAAGCAAGGCTGTAGTACTGAGTAGCACATTTGTCCTAGAGGGACAACTTGAGGGAGTGGGGTTTCTTTCAAGTTATTTGTATGGGTAACCTTTGTTAAGCTGGGCATTTCCAGCTGGAGTTTGGTGTGGAGCTGGGAAATCTCTTAGAATACCTTTTCCTTTTGGGGAAGTCTCTTCTCCAAGTCACATCCTGACTGCTGTGTTTTTTAAATGTTTCCTTTAAAAAAAGTCCTGCTTTGGATAAATTGTTACATTTGTGGGGAAAAGGAGAACTGTCTCCATCTGCCTTGTACAGTGAGAGTGACACCTGGACATGCTGAGTTCCTGTGCCTTGACCACAGGTCTGTTGGGACTCTTTTTTTTTTTTTTTTTTTTTTTTTTTTTTTTTTTTTTTTTTTTTTTTATTGGTTTCTTCGTTCCTTTTTTTTTTTTTTTTTTTTTTTTTTCAGAATGGTCTCGAGCTGCCATTTTTATAAGGGCTTTGGGGCTTTGCTGCAGTGAAGCTGAGGATCCAGTGTCATTAAGACTTTACTTTTGGATAGGTTATAATTTCAGATATTATTGTTTAAAAATTATGTACACAGGAGAACAGTTCACATAGTTACCAACTTTAGGAGGCAGATAAAGCATTATCTTAAGTCACTTCTTTATTTTAGTTTTTATTGATAACTGGGAAAATAATCTTTAAAAAATGCAAGATTTCAAATAAATTGAAATCTCAGGTTCATGGAGACTACTTTGCTGCACTTTGTTTTTTGTAACAAAAGTGGTTTGACTTGTTGTGATAATGAGGGGTTATATGAAAGCAAGTAATTAAATTATTTGTTCAGGCAGTTTCCACAATCTAAGCCTCCATCATTATGCCATGCACAGAAGGAAAAAAAAAAACCACGTAACAATATATCAGGCAAAAAAATCCAGCAAAATGAGCAAGGAATACTCTAACAGATTCACAAACACCAGGATTTTTGTAAAAACTGTACTAAAACTGTTCTGTGCATCCTTTCGATTATGCTCAGTAGATTGGTAACCCTGTTTTATTTTGAGGACAAGGGTGTTCAGATTCTTTTTGTAGCTGTCCTCTAGAGCTGTGCACTGAAACCTAACACCTTTTACTTATTTCCCTAGATACTCTAATCCCTCCCTGCTTTACCAGTATCTTTGAGCTGTTCTTCTCTCTGTATCCACAGCAACATGAATCCCTGCTGGAATTATTTGCTTCTAAAATGCAGGTGCACTTGTTTAATGTTGCACTGGTCCAGGCTCTTAACTTGAAGACTTTTTCATCAAATGGGAACCTCCACTTTGCCCTGTTTCATGTTGGGCATTGTAATATTTATTAGCAGCATCTAAGTCAGTCCCTGTCCTGACGCTGCTGCCTATGTCTAGGGCATTGGTTATTCTTCAGTTAAGAGCTTTTAGGCACCAGTAAGGAGTCCAAAGCTGTAGTAAATGAGCCATCCTTTTGTTAGCCTAGAAATAATAAAGCACAAAATCCCCCACCTGTCACCCTGTGGTGACTCTGCCAGTGCCAGCAGGAGCCGCAGCTCCCCTCTGGTACTCAGGCTTGTCTTAAAGTGCCTGTGTGTGTGTAAATGTGTTTTAAATCCTGAGGTCACACGTGCCAGCTACGCTTCTGGAGCCAGGCCTTTGTAAAACAAGACACGACATTTGTTACTTATTTAAAGATTCTGATAATTTGCACAAATACCGCCAGCCTGTGCTTAAACACTGACCAAATTCTGACACTTAGCAGCAGCAGGGGATTGCCTCTGTGTGTGGAAATGGGGCCGTTGTTTGCGTGGAGCTGTGTGGCTCCGTGGAGCCAGAGGGCAGCATGCTGGAGCACAGGCACCAGCCCCAGCGGCTCTGCAGCTCTGTCCCTGACCCACCCTGCCCTTGGGGAGCTGCCAGCCACCGTGCTTTGTGCCTGGCTTTTCCTTGGTGTAAATGGAAAATAAAAGATGCAACTCGTTTCATCTCATTTCATCCAAGAAGATGCTAATCAACATTTGGATGCCTACGAGATGAATGAATGGGAAACATGAATTAATATGGGGATGCCATGGGAGTACTGAGGTAGAAGTAAATAAATCATTAGTTAGTAAATCATACTGACTGAAAGGTCTGATTGAAGTGTCCCGCTCAGTAGGGAAGAAGGGAACGAATACCATAGGACTGGGGAAATCCTGGATGCTTGTGTATGGACTCAATAGAGGTAGAGCATCTGCAGGGGAAAATGGTATGTGACCAGATCAATAAAGTGCATCATCGTGCAGTCATGCAAAAGAGGCACATTAGTAGTGCCTAGATCTTTGATTATGCCATGTTTCTGATGCTGGTTTACAAGGTTTCCATCCTAAATATTAACAATATTTAAATGTAATGTAACAGTAGCCCCTGGATTCTAGCACCTGTTGGTAAGAGACCATGCAGCATGTGCAGATGACTTCAGCTCCACACTGTAACAAAATCTCCTTGCTGTGAGGTTGGGAGGATGTATAGGGTGTTTATGTAATTAATCCCATGTAAATAAATGCCAAGGAGCTGTGCTCTGTCGGTGTGTGAAGTTCCTATAGTTGTTGTTCGCACCCCACGAGCGACGTTCCCGGTGTGCAGATGGCATCACTCTTACACTCTGCCTTCAGCTTTGTGGATCAGGCTCACTCTCATTTACATGAAGACCATTTTGTACCACTCAGGCAGCATAAGGTGACCATAAATGAAAAGCAAATTCTATTTACATCCACCTTTGCAGAGTGACCTTAATTTAAATGAGAATCAGGCCCATAATCTGTATAAATATATGCACTCTGTTATATTAAGGTTATTTATTACTTTGTGTTTGGCCTGAGTATGCATGGAGATTTACCACAGATAATCCATAATCCAGAATTAAACTATTAATATGCATTTTGAGAGGGGCAGCCATAACCTTGAAATTCCTTGGTTTAAGTATGACCTTTAACTTTGTTTGAATATATTTTTTAAATGTATGAATAACAAATTAACATTGGTTGATAAAAAACATTCTGATTCCTTTGTACCATTTGCATCAGTCCATCCTTAACTTACAGAAAGCCTTGAAGATTAGAAGGCTTAATCACTCATCATATTTACTTGTTTTCAAATGTCAGATCACATTTAGTTTAACATACTGTCAGTCTTGTCCCCCTCCTTGCCCCGGCATTACTGAAACTGTGGTGAAAATTGTTCTTCTCTTTGTATCCAGAGACACCTGCATCTGGGCAGAGTTGAAACTTCACTTTCTATGTATACTTAGTGATGAAAAATATTCCACTTTCTCCCACTGGCCTCAAAGTGATTAAACAGAAGGGGCTGGGCCCATGCTCAAGCATTTGATGCTTTTCTGTGGCACTGTGTAAAGGAATTTCTTTCTGTATCCTCCTGAACGTGGAATTCTGAGCTATACTGTTCCTTTGATGTGCCCTCCGAATTTCTTCCAACTGGGGCTGTTTGTTTTTCTTTCCACAGGCCACGTCTGAAGTTCAACAACCTGACCTTGATTTCCATTCACGGCCTTCCAGGAAAAGACCCACAGAGCTCCAAGTATAGAAGATTTTTAATTAACAGGTTTGACTTCATGTCTAAACACTTCATAGCTCCTGCAGAAAACATAACACTTTGTAATTCTTGTGAAGTTGTCCTAAATTTTAGATACATCCGTAGAGAGCCCCAAAATACTCCAGTCTGTCTATCCAGCATGCACTCACCTACAAGAGGAGTTGGATAGAATTATGAGGAGGGAACTAGTGCCAAAGCAGTAACTTCAGGACAGCAGTCCACTGTGTTGTACCTGAACAGTGGGCCCTGCTTTCTGAGGCTTTTTTGATTGTTTAAATCTCCAAGTTGAAGACAAATGACACATGATATCTGCTTGCTTTTTAAATAGTTTGGTTTTTAGCTTCCATGAGTTTTGTTCTAAATAATGCTGAACCAAAGAATGTACAAGAATTAATATTGGTAGTGTGACAGGGACTGACTTTCGGGAGCTTGTGATGGGATGCAGAGCCCACCAGTGCTGGTGGGGATTTTTCTGGGTAGGGGGGGAATTGCTGCTGTTCATCAGTTTGGCAGAACTGTTCTGCATCAGTTCTGCTGCTCATGGGCTGTGAGTGCCACTGGACTGTGGCAGTTTGTCCCTATTCCCAGCCACAGTGCTATCCCAGACCAGGGCTGTATACAACTGAAGGGAAATGGTGGAAGAGCCTTGTCTAGGGTCTGTCAGACATTTTACAGGCTTCCTGGTTTGCCAATAAATAGAATAGCTTCCATTTAGTTAGATAAAATCTTACCTCTTTAAAATTCACAGTACATCATTCTCATTTAAATAAATATTTTTGGATTTTATTTTGGACTAAGTCATCACTGTGGACTTAAAAATGATTGTTTTGAACATTGAGAAGCATAGAATTAAAATGGATCAGTTATTCTGAATAGTTGGGTAGTGAACTTAGTATAAGTAATTTAGTTTTGGCATGTGACTCTTTGGAACCTTTACATTCTATTTTACCAAATATTTTCCTCTGTGAGCTGCAGTGCACTAAAGGGCTGGCTCTTTAAATGACAAAACAGCTCCATGTCTGCTTGCTGAACCTTACAAATGGAATCTCTACAAAGATTTGAAAATAGTGTTGGGGGAGCCTGTTTAAAACCATCTGATCTCATTTGGAATTTTGCCCTGACAAGACATTTTGTAGGAGTAGTTGCCTATATTACTTTTTGTACTGTAGAAAGGGGTGTGTTCAAGTGCAAATCAAGCAAATGAAAGAATTGTATTCTCACATAAATGCATGTAGTCTCTTTCCTAAGTTCACCGTAGAAAAGAGTTGTACTAATAAAGCATCCTTCCTGACAGAAAGTTGCAGTTCAGAGCCACCTTACCAGATTTAGCTGTTAAAGTCTGAAAGCAGATTAAGAGTGAAAATTGAACTCTGCAGGGTATGATTTCTAAAAGCATCCCTGTGATTTTGGAGTGTCAGTCTCCTGGGAGCTGTGCACCTCAATTAGAGAAGTGCTTTTGAAAACCTTCCTCTGTCCTTAATGTCCATTTTATTTATAGATTTCTGCATTACTACAGTTCAGAATTGTCAGTGGTTTTCTTCCCTTATTTTTTTTCCTCTGGTATCTGTGAGTACAGAGGATGCAGAGCATCACAGAAGGCCTGGCAATTCAATCCTAAAATTCCTCAGGTTGTGAAATCAACTGTATTTGTTCCTGTGGCATCCTGAATGCCGGTTTTGGAAGTTTGGTAGCAACGATTAACATGGAACCAGGAGCTCTGTGTTGGGATGTGTGTCCCGGTATTAATGGCAAAGCAGCAGCTGTTAGTGCTGGTCTCTGCCTGCACTCTCTGCTGCAGCTGATGGTGCCACAGAAAAGCATCAAATGCTTGAGCATGGGCCCAGCCCCTTCTGTTTAATCACTTTGAGGCCTGTGGGAGAAGGTGGAATATTTTTTATCACTAAGTATACATAGAAATTGAAGTTTTTGGGGTTCTAAATGGCCATGTATTTTCTATGGTGACTTGAGCTGACAGCATGGGTGAAGCCTAGGGGGTCTCTGTACTGGCCATTCCCCTCCGGAGGTGCTGGCAGGGGTGAGGCTCAGATTCTTTTACAGTGTCTCTTCTTGCAGTGCTGCTCTGGTCTCACAAACCAGACGCCTTTGTGACACCAGCCATTCGTTTTTTTGCATGTTTTAAACCTGTTGCATTCTTTTTTGCTAGATCCTATGGGTTTATTGCTCTACATAGCTATAAATGGGTTTGTCCAGTTCTACTGAAAGAACCTAACTGAACAGGCTTTGCCTGGTGCAGGTTTTCAGTATTGGAGAGGGATGGAGTTGAGCCAAGCTGGATCTGCACAGTGGCCAGCAACCTCTTGTGCATTTCCATGGTGGGCCATTGCCAGGCTCAGTGGCATTCAAGGGTCACAATGGACCTTTATGGTCTCAGGATTCCCCTTGCCTGGGATGTTCCCGAGAGTCCTTTTTCACAGCCAGGTGATCCAAGAGAGTCAGAGCTGCTTGGCTTTTGTTCTCAAGGTTGTTTATTATTTCTTACCTATAACATGTTCTCCCTGACCAGCCGAGATGCTCTCAGCAGGTCAGCTCAAGGCACACTGCCCGCCCTCAGGGCAGTGGTATCTTTTTATACTATAAACTACGTAGACATTATTTACAATTATTCCCCAATACCTATCACCTGTGTTAGACAGTGTGTTCCTACTCTAAAGCAATCCCAGAATGCCAACATCATGAAGAAGATGGAGACCACGAAGAAGAAGGAAGGAGGGCAGTGCATGCCCAGATTCCTCCACCTTGACCCCCCTGTACACTTCTTGACCCCCCTGTACACTTCTCATATGAATCTTAACATTTTATTTCTCTACTCAGTAATAAGCTACTCATTTTATTCTACTTTCCCTGGTTTGTAACTCCTCACATAAAGTTGGTAACTGTTTCCATGGCTCGAGATTGAGGGCAGAGGGGTCTTTGGCTCCATGTCAAGCTCTCCGAGCCCCCTGCCAGGGTCCCAGCCCATCCAAAGCCACAAGAGAGATGTCCTGGTTTCCCACAGTTGGGAATGTTCTCCTCACGTTTTGTAGTGATGTGTCTGTTGCATATCTGCATGGAAATATTTTATCTTCAGGAATCTTTGTCTTTGCTGAAGGCTATTATTAAGCAGAGAGGGCGGTACAAATGCAGTAATAAGTAAGTGTCTTAGTATTTACTTGGTTGGACATCCTTGGTGGGGGCATGCTCCGAGCCTTTGGAAGTAATTGTAATTTTTATTGCTGAGGCATTAAAAGAGGTTTTGTTCCATTTGGATTTTGCTTTAAAATTGGCTTTTTTAAATAGCAGCTTCCAGATCTTTGATACTTCTCTCACGCACAGGGATATCTGACGCTTTTTGCTTGGAACAGGCTGTAACACCCCTATAATATGAGAAAAGCAAACCTTGTCCAAGACTGTCAAAGCCAACATGTGATTTTTAGGGTACTGATATGGAATTCGCACTGTCAGAACTTGTTGCTTGTGGTGTGTGCTCCATGCACACCCAGAACATCCTGGAGTGCACCGCTCAGGACCAGTTTAGTGTGCTTTCAGTATTTGTCATTCTTGCATTGTGGAAATGTTCTTTTGGAAAAGGGTCACCAATAGGAGACTTGAAATCTCTGCCTTTTACTTCTAGCTCTGACAACCATTTCCCTAGCTTTCTCTTTATTTTTAAACTTTTTGACTAATAGTTTGGAATACGGATGCTAAAATGGTAGGGTGCATTCCCTGCATTTGTGTCTCACATTAGCTATGACTGGTGAAGTTGAATAGCAAAGGAAAGAAAGTTGAGGAAAAGCTGAATAAAGAAGTCTTGTCTTGGAGAAAGAATTAGACTATTGAATTATTTTCTTTGCAGGTTCAAAAGCTTCTACCTTGCATCAGCCTGCAAAGGAAAAGCAGAGTAAAGCATAGATTTCTGATTTTTTCATTAATTACGTGATTATAAGTCCCAGTGCTGGAAGGCCTTCTTTGGTTTCAGCAGAAAGCTGTAAATTTGTAACTGAGTATTTCCTAATGCCTAATCTTTTACCGAAGACTACAGTAAACTCACAGCAAGGGAGCAGGCAGAACCACTGGGGGCCTGGGCCGAGCTCACCAGATGTCTAATTAATGCCTGCTGTCAGCTGCCGAAATGTCACTTACAGATACTCTTTCTTTGCAGCCACTGTTTTAATGATGAAGATTATGCACAGATGTCACTTTGTTCCTGGGTTAATGTTGTGGTTGGTAAAATGACGGGCATAAACCGCAGTGCCAAATATGTTGTTGTTTCCAAGGAGAAGAAAGTGCCGTACGATTACCTGGTTCTGTGCACAGGAGAGAGCTACCAGGTGAGCTGTGTGCAGAGTGAACCAGCACATTATTCCCAGGTTTTCTACAGTGAGTGATGTTCCTGAGATTAGGCAGAGCATCTAATCCCTAAGCAAGGGCAGCCTAAACCCTAAGCAAGGGTAGCACCAGCAGTTTGCAGCCCTGTAGTGCAGCAGGTTGTAGGGCTGTGTTGGTGCTGCTTCCGAAGCTGGAGGAGAGGAGGGTAGGACAGAGTTTCCCACCAGCAGTTTACTGCTATGGGCTGGGCAGGAGGCCAGTGTTTTTGCCACCATAACCATTAAACCTGCTAAGGAGTAGGCTCAACTGACATGTGGTCCCAGCCACAGGAGACTTAACTCCAGCTGGTCTAACACCATTTGACCTAGTTTTGGAAACTGAGAGAATTCCTTATCAAATTAATTACTTATCTCGCGTGATGACCATGCCTAGGCATGTCCATGTTGCTGCTTGGTATCGTAGCACACAGCTGAGTTTCCAGTGAGATTGAAGCAGACCCTTAGCTGCATGTAAGATGTGGAATCAAGCTGAGCACCAGCCCCACAGGGTCACCTTCCACTCAGACTCCCTGGGCAGGGTGGCTTCTGGCTCCTGTATCCCCATGAGGCCATCAGGCCACATAACCAAACGGGCAGCTTGGTACAGCCTCTTTGTTGTAGGGCTTTGTCTTGCCTGGGTGGTTTGGGGTAGGAGTTGTGAGCAAGACATTATGCTTTTAAAATCAGGTGATGGATGTGAGCAGTGTCTGCAGCTTTGCAGTGCTGTACTATGTCCCACAGCAATGTCTGGCCACCTGTGTGCAGGAGGCTCTATGGTCTGTGATCCCTTCTCAGAGCAGAGGCACAGTTAAACAGCAGCCCATGGGTACTGCTCAGCATGGATGAAGCAAAACCTGAAGTGTGGGCTGGAAAAGTGCTCCTAGGAAATGGTGTTTGGAGGTAATTCTGACTTACAAAATAATTTATGGCAAGTAACTGCAGTGGGGGAGAAAGCTGAAGATAGTAAGGGAAAAGGCAGGTTTTATTTGCCTTTGAGAAGAAATTCCATCATTATCATCTATTCTCACTTTCAATCTATACAAAAGGATAAGAAGAAGTTAGTGGCGTCTGTTTTATTACATAGAGCTCTAGTCCATCCTTTTTGTAAATTGTTTCTTATTTGGTAAGCAGTCAAATTAATGCTTAGTAAAACATTATGTGTTATGATTTAGAGGTTTACTTGTTGAGTAAGATCTTTTGGTATTATGTCTGGTTTTATATGACCCAGCAGTATTTCAGTTGATCTGGCTGGCAGTGAGAACAGGGTTCAGGATGTGGCTCAGTGGTGCTGAGGAAGTCAGAGACGAGATTCCCTTTTTGCGTTGTACATCTCAAACTGAGTTTGTTATTGTAAAGCAGCATTACACAGTGAACGTGTTACTGAATCTTCACATTTGAACTGTCAAGCAGGTTTTGATCCCTTTCTCTGGGACAAAATCTGTCATTGTAGAAGGTTGATTTTTGCTGACAAAATGGTGGAGGCGGTCTGGCTTTTCCAAGAGCTGTTTAAAGTGATCTGTTATTCAGAGAGCTGCTGAGATCCCCTGCTGTGTGTTGGGACATTTCTGCTGTTTGCTGTACAGTCCCTGGAATTTACCATGTGGCTCCACTTGCACTGGCAGTGCTGTTTGAAGTGGTCACCCACATCCCACAGGAAATAGGGAACACATGCACACATGTACACTCAGATCGGTGGGATCCGTGTTCCCTGTGGCCATGGGTGTGTTTGCTGCTGCTGAGTGTGACAAAGGGTTGGGATGTGCCAGAACAGCAGCCCTTGGGTAGCCAAAGTGAGAGTGTCATTGTGTTTTAGCATCTCTAAGATCTGTGCCATATCCACTCACTGACTCATTTCTTCAGGCCTTGGCTCCCATGGGAGCAGGTATCAGTGAAGTCACAAGTCAGTGGCCGCAGAGATACATGGAGAAAGTCCCTTCCAATCACTTCACTCTAAATGACGCCCAGGACTGCTTGGAGGCAGCACTCTGGCTGGAGGAAAACCTCATCAGCTCCACAGGTAGGGGGCTTCGTTAGCACACGCACTTACAGAAATGTTTCCTAGGCTTATTATTTCCTTCATTCCTTGGTATAATTGGTGCCCGATGAATTCTAACAATCTTTCATCTGCTGTGCTTTGTTTTCCAGATTAATTTCGATTTTTTTGTTTTTTTTGATACTGAGCATATTTTCTGGGGAAGAAAGGTTTGAGATAGATTCATTATCTGAAGTTATTATAGAAAACCAAATGAGTCCCAAATGCGAATCTGTCTGGAGTCATTAATTCGCCAGTGAAATAATGATTTAATTAGTGGATGTGATTTTCTACTGTATAGAAAAAGATCTAGATTTGTGGCATAACACAAAGAAAATAAGCCTAAATTAGGAAGTGTCTGTCAATATTGCATTCAGTTGCATCAGTGACAGATTTTCACATAGAACTGCAAGTTCCTGGTACTTTTTAACCCTTAAAATCAGACGTTTATGCTGATGTGCACCATCCCTGTATTTCCTCAGCCTTGTCGTGTGCTCTATTTGTATGTTCACTAGTTTATCCACTGTGTGTGCACTGTGGAAAATACCTGGGACCATCCAGGTTTCTGAGTCAACTTTGAGCTAGAAAAACAGAGACCAAAGAGTCAATGAGTTCATGAAATGCCAGTTCCTGCTGGCTCTGAGTCAGGACAGTTCAGAGCGAGAAAGCTGTCTTTGTGGGGTATTCCTGTTGGCAGAGTGCAAGAGCAGGACTTTCCTGAAGGTGTGTTTTACCTGCCTTGTTTGTGGAGTGTAATGAGAATTGGCAGTGTTTTGGTGTGGTGAAAGGTTCACACCTGCTTGGCAGTCCTTTAGGGAAGTTCTAAAAACGTTGGGAATTCCTTTATCATCCTCCAGCTCTTGCTGTGATCAGCACAGGGATTCAGAAACATGGCAGCTTCCTGGCCTTTGGAGCAATCCAGCTGCACCTGTCCTCCAGCTGGTACCAGCCCTGCCCACATAGCCTTACCTGGTATCCAGCTGGTACAGCAGCTGACTTTGCATAGACAGATGAGGGTGTTAGCTTTCGCTGTTTGCTGTTGCTAGTCCTTCATGTAATTCCTTGTGTGCCCAGTCCTGGAATGTGCTCCGGTGCCCCTGCGCAGGGTTGTGCCCGGTAGCAGCCGCTGGCTGAGATGCACAGTGCTGGGAGGATCAGTCACTCTGCAGCAAATGGCACAATCATGTTGTCTCTTCTGCCCTGGCATGAGTGCACCTGCTCCAGCAGCAGTGCTGAAGTCACGGGATGTTCATCTTCACTTTGTTATTGCTAATGGCCTTGGCTGCAAGGTGGAGCTGCATCTCTTTATGAGGCCTTGGCCTGGCTTCATGCATAGAGAAGGTAAATTCACACCACCGATGAGGATGGTCTGGAGGGACTTTTGGAGATGTGGTCTAGGAGAGATGTGACACCTTCCCCTTTCCCTCTGCTCTGGCTTCAGTTCCCTCTCCTTGCTCTTCCCATCACATTCTCTACTGCTGTGCAGAGTGCCCAGCTGGAGAGGTCTTCCTCCACTGATCTCGGCTTCTCTTATTCCTCACCCTGCTTCTTTTTCCAGCTGCGTTTCTTACAAACATTGTTCCTTCAGTCTTGATAGTTGTGCCAAGGCTCTGGGAGGGCTTTCTGCTGCTGAGGGCCTGGGAGCGGGACAAGCACTGGCCCCACGGCTGCCACTGTGGCTTACTGATGAAACCCAGCCTAATGCATGGAACCTATTACAGCTGTAATTGGGACTAATTGAAATTCATCTCCTATTAGCTCTGCACTTTCCATGAAAATAAAAGTAGGATGGAAGTAAAGTAAGGAACAAAACTGCTTTAATGGCCCAAAATGAAGCAATTATTTTTTTTCCTCTTCACCTAAGCGTAGTTTACTGCCTTATTAAAAGTGTGTTTGTAGGAATACTCTTGCATTAAAATTCCAGTGCATGAATCACTGACTGGAGCCACCAATGCTTTAGCTCATACTGGGTTTCTCCTTTAGCTTTTGCAAACTGCAAAGATTTAGGTCACATTAGGGTCACCGAAATCTTGTGCTTCTTACTTGTGGAAAATTAATGAGTCTGCTCTGCAGCAGGATGCTGACATTCAGGTAATAAACGATAAAACTACTGTAATGATCTTTATTTATGGCTGTTTTTTCTGTAGAAAGCTATTATGTTTACTCACTGATACATACATTTTCATGTAGTTAAATAATAAAAGCATCCTGAGGAACTGCTCTCTGTTCAGTGGACATAATTTCAGTCCATAATGAATATCTGCAGTTCCTAGACTACTAGCACTGTCATCTAAAAAGCCACTAATATTGTAATAAGCAGAAACAGTAAATTGTTGATTTACAAGAGGTCAATAAAGGAGCATTGCTTTCCCTGATCTAATGCAGTTGTATTTAATATTACCATATAAACCAGAATTTTAATTTTCCTTGAGAAATGTAGGACTCTCATCTGATCTTGTCCATCCCCAATTGCCAGTGTCTAATGCAGGAACCGAGCTTCTCTCTGAGGGGGCTGTGCTGCCCAGGAGTGAAGGGTCTCAGCCCAGCCTTGCCCTGCAGTCAGAATGGAACTTTTCTTGGCTGTGCCTCAGGGAAACCCTCCTCAACCTCCTTTTCCAGCCACAGCCATGGCATCCTCTTCACTCCTCATACATTTCACTCCCTGCAAATTGAGAACATGTAAATGTAGCACAAGGCTGTTGGCACCTGCACACCACATCCTGGCCTGCACTGTCAGCACGTGGCGTTGATAAAAATGAGTATAGCAAAGCTGGTCTTTACCCATGGATTCTGCAGGGCTGCTTCTTGCATTACAACCTGCTGTAGCAGGAAAAAAACCAATCAGGCTTACATCTGTCTTCTCTTTTGGCACTTTCCTGAGGCCAGTGTAGCTGCAGACAGGTGTCCTGGCAGGCACAAACTATGGGATAGATTCTTCTGGCTTGGGAAGTCAGACCAGTGACACACTGGACCATTCCTGTATTCTATATGATATTTATGGAAGTAGTAAGATCTCTTTCTTATGTTTTCGAGTTGATACATTTGCAGGTGAAATGGTTCTGTCCCTCGTGTCATTGCTGTGAACAGTTCTGTCATTGGTGTGCAGTGTACTCATGGGGCAAGTCTTTTCTCTGGCAGCTATGAAAAGAGATGTTTCTTTGGCAGCTACAAGCAGCCAAACTGATAGGGACGAATGAAATAACCTTGTAGTCAAAGGGGAATAGTAGAACATCTGTTAACATTTTTATCATTAATATTCTTGGGAGCTGGGGCTGTGTGTGTGTTCAGTTTAGTATTGCACTGCATCTCATGCAGTAAAACATGGTCCATGAGATTAGTTTATCCCATGAAATAATACAATTCAGGGCATGGGGCTGCTGTCACTTGTGGCGAGACAGAAATGCCACCGCTGAGATAAATGTGCGGGTTGGTTACAGCACTGCCCAGGTGAGAAACATGAAAGCACTGGGAAGGTGGTTTTGAGGCATCCTTGTACTGACAAGTCAGATCTGAAACACAGGAGCTGATGTGGCAGGCAGGTGGAGGTGTTCCTGCCTTTGTCTAGACCCTGCCACTTGCTCAGGGCAGGGACAGCTGAGTGTGGCACGGCTGCGGGGCGGTGCACAGAGAGCTTGCAGGGCTGGGCTCTAGCCCTCCAATGAGGGTCCTTAGCCCCAGGAGACCAGTTCTGTTTTGCCTGGGTTGCTTAAAGGCTTAGTGAATCGCACAACAGTTAAATGCTTCCTGTTCCAAGAAGGGGGGCAGAGGGAATGAAGGGGAGAGGAGCATGTCTCAGTCTTTCTCAGAGGAATGTTGGTGTGTTTTATATGAAACCATCCTGAGATAAAACACACAGCTGCACTGCTGCCTCACAGTTCTGCCTCTCTTATTTTCAAGGAGGGCTTTAGCCCTTAGGCTGGAGAGCCCTGTGCTCACACAGAACAGACCCTCCCCTCCTCATGTTCCTGCTCAGCTCTGACTGTGCCGTTTGAAGTTCAGGACAAGAATGAGCAGGGCCCTGCCCTGCAGCTCTGCAGTGCCAGGCAGGAGGGATTGATCAGGTCTGAGCTCCTTTTGCCCAGGGCAGAAGGTTGGAGCTGGATTCAGGAGTTGTTTCTGTGCTGGTGCTGATGCTCTGCAGAAGGAACATCAGTTCCTACACGCTGCTGTCATGGCAGCTGCTCAGATGGATGGCTGCCTGCAGCTTGCTGAGCTCCCAGCCGTGAGCAGGGATGGAACTGGCTCTGGGCTGGGCATTGTGCCATGTGCAGCTGCCTTCAGAGTTGAGCCCAGCTCTCCTAACCACCAGGGACAAGTACCTCTGCAGGGCCATCCCCATTCTCCCAAGATCAGGCTTTGGCAGAAGGGAGTAGCAGCACTGGTGACCTCCATGTGGCACAAGAGCTTAATTTCTATAACTTGACCTTTCCACGGTTTGTGGGGGTTTTCTGAATGGTGTATTGAATTTGATTCTGTCTGCTCCCCCCTCCATCAGTCCTTTGAATGAGCAAAATTAGGGGGAGAGGGAAGAACAAAATTTTTTTTTTTTTTTTTTTTTTTTTAACCTTTAGAGGCTTTTCAATCAAAATAACTCAGATTATGGTCTCAGGATGAATATCATACTTCTGTGTTAAGTACTTGCCTACTTTGTGGGATGTTTTGTACAGATTTTTCACTAAATTATCTTAGCTGCTGTTGCTAGGTAACATTGTTTGCTTCATATCATCAGAGAAATAAGAGGGTCAAAGAGAGCAATTCCATGTTATTATCATCTGAGTTATACTAATAAGGTTTTCATTGTATGTCTTTGAAATCTTTTGCCCTTTTTTTTCCTCTTAGGGAACGTCATTGTCTATGGGAATACAATTGACATTTACACCACGGTAGAAACCCTCTTATCCTTTGGGATTGATGGTTCCCGCATCCATCTTGTGCAGGCTCTGCTCAGCTCTGCCAGTCCCCGCCTTGCCGATGCCACCCTGGAGCGCACGGTGGGGGAGGCCCTGGCAGAGGCAGGTGTGGCTGTGCACCCGGACAGCGTCCTGGCACAGTGGGGCCAGGATGACCATGGCCTCATCACCTGGGCTGCCTTCACCACTGCCTCAAACCTGCTCCAACTGCAGTGCTCAGTGAGTACACACTTCCCGTGCCTTTCCTTCAGGCTGTTTTTTTTAACACAAAAGCCATCAAATTTACCTTCTCCCTCACAGATTTATCTATTTCCTCATTGTCTCTAGGAGATTGAACATTCACTTGTTAGTCTCAATGATTATTAAAAAAAAATCCAAATAAACCTATTGTTAATGCCCTGACTGATTTGGATTACAATGTATTTAAGTCACCTGACACACAAGTAATTGTGACTGCTGAGTGACAAATACTCTTAATTCATTTTCAAAGTAATTCCAGAAATTCTTTTCTTATTTAAATGTGCAGTTACTCCTGTCTATAGTTATGTGCATTTGATTGTCATAGTAGAAGCCAAAAACATTGGGGATAGTATGTAACTTAAAGAAAATATATTTTAAGCAGGTTCCTTTCCCTCTACATCAATGATTGCAGTTTTTTTTCACTTCCAGTATCAATATCTTATGGAAGCTGTCGGCATGTTCACAGGCATGGCTCTGCTCTGAGACTTGGAGCAGGTTCTAGCCTTTCCTAAGGGTCAGCATCGTTCTGTTTTTCTTTATTGGGCTAATCCACAGGAGTGAGTCACTTCAAAACCTGCATCCATAGGGAGCCACCAAGACCCTCCGCACTCCCTGCTGTGCGTGCCCTCCTCTGTGCAGCTGTTGGGGTTAACTGTGGAGAGGGTGAGCCCTGTGCCTCTCCCAGAGAACTCCCCAGTTGTCAGGGTCCCTGCTGGCCCCCCTGCTCTGCAGCCCTTTTCTTTTTCACATAGGGACAGTTAAGCCCTTTGGGGGGGGGAGTGGGGGGGGGCGCTGGTGAAGACCTCACACAGCACGTTTTGCCATAGCAGTCTCCTTACTTTGGTCTCCATATCAGTAGTGATGTTCCTCCCACTCTCTCCCTCTATGCAGCTTTTTAAGTCCTCTCCTTTTTCCTTGAAATCTCTCTTATTTTTATCCTTCCACAAAGATCTCAACGTGGTTCTTGTTTTTGCAATTTGGTATCCACTGACCAGCTTCCCTTCAGCCCCCTGTCTTTTCCCCACCACTTTGTCTGCATGGCCTGCACTGTTCCTTCTTGAAAGAAACCCTTGCCTTGGGGTTTCTTTCTCCTGCCCATTTGTGCCCCATGCTCGTCCTTCCTCCATCCACGGTCCTTCCCTGTGGAGGTCTCTCTTTCACAGCCTCTAAGATGAAAGACCTGCAATTACTTATGATATCAAGGGCTTTGTATTCTCCAAAACCAGTTCAGCTGCCATGCAAGGCTCCTGTATCTGCCTCCAGCCATGTGGGAGGCTGGACTCAGAGGAGGAGGGGGCTCTGGAGAGCAGCTCCACCAGGAAGGCAGCTGCACTCATGAGAGATCAGGCTCTGCAGGAATTGTCTCTGCAGCAGCTCTGGGCCTTCTGGGATTTCAGCCAGTATCAACTGTTGATTGGCAGTTCTTGGGGACTTAATTTGTTGAGTCCTGCAGGATAAAAACAACAGGAGAAAATCTCTTCTTTCCCTAAAGCAGCAGCCTCCCTTTTCCCTACCTCCTGCCCAGGCTGACAGATGGCTCCCACCTGGAGGTTGCAGCCCTCCCCTCTGATGACGCTGTCCTGCCTGTCAGCTGGCAGGATATGGGGCTGTGTGATCCTCTTGCCCTCATGGGCAGAGCTTCCTTGATTTTTGGCTCCCTGAGATGGTCAAAATTCCCTTAGCTGTGCATAGTTAATCACTTAGTTTATCTACAAACAAGCCCAGGGGCTCTGGCTCCTTCACTGCCACATCTCTGCTTATGCCAGTGCTGCTAAAATTTCCAGCTTCCTATGCCTTTTATTTTCAGCCAGTCGAGTATCTGACACTTGCCCTTAGTCCCTAAGAAAGCTCATGGGGGTACAACTGGGTAACAACTTTACCCCACTCACAGATTTGTCCTGAGCTGGTGCTAAGGGAAGGACAGATTACAGATGCTGTTTTGGCCTGGCACAATTAAGTCTTGGGCTGTTCAGAATGAAGGCAGCAAGGGAAAATGTGCTCATCTGAGACCCTTCCACCCTTTCCTCAGCCAGTAAAGGACTATTTCTGCTGGAGGGGCAGCAACTTTTTGTCTGATGGTTTTAAAAGCTGGGGGCACTGATGGCAGGAAAAGCTCTGTATGAGGGCTCTGGGACTTCACAAACCCTTGGAGCAATGGGACAGTCAGTCTTCATCTGGGCCCTTTGCAGACTGTGGTCTTGTTTAAAACATCTCTCAGCCTTGTCATTCTTATTCCTTTCACCCTTCTGTGGCCAGTGGGCACTCTTGACTTACACTCATTTGGGGATTGTGTTCAGCCAGCTCTCAGTTTATCCTTTGCCAGAGAAAGCTTTGAGGATGCTGCTCATGGTTATTGCTTCTCCCACATCTGCTCTCTGCTCCCAGCACCACCTGCTTTGCAGTGCTGGTTGCGCTGCCCCAGCTTCTGTGGGGGGAGAGGAGCTCTGCTTCCTTGTTCCCCAGGACAGTGACTGTGCCCACGCCATGAGAAAACAAAAGGAGAGAGTTATCACTTGATTTTTTCTTTGAGACTTGGAGCGGGAATTTATGGATTTAGGGTCCTTGGCCTCTGCAGCTTCCACTGACTGAAATTCCGCTGCTATAGCTGGAATGAGGATGACATTTCCTTCTGAACTAGTTTAATTTTTGATCTTTCCATTTCATTAACTGTCCCTGTGCTGGTTAGCCAGAGTAACTCAGTTTGTTGGTAAACAGGCTCAACAGTTGGAAAAACACTTGTAATGCACAATTATCCCACTAAATTCCAAATACATTGTTGCTTTTCTGTTCCTTGGGGTTTCAGGTTGGCTTGAGCATTTGAAAGAAAACTAACTTCACAAAAAGTTCACGTCTATGTTCCATGCTTGGACTAACACAGAAAATATGCAGAGCCACTCAGGCTGTTTAATGTGGCAAATGTTGGTGTTTTTAAACTATCTAATAACCAGTAGCAGATGAGTCTAGTGCACAAAATCTACCTTCTGGCAGTAATTCTCCTTTCTATTGTCTTAGTCTTAACTTTGGTAGCTGTAAATTCTGGATCAGAAGGATCTCTCTGCTGTGACAGTGTAGCTAAAATCACACTGTATTTCACATTCTTGTTTTGTAAAATAACATTTAGAATAAAGTCTGGGTTTTGATTTATGAAATCAGCCAGTAAGTAATATACAATTATCTTCACTTATTTACATCTCTTTTTAGGCATTTTTTAGCTTTGCCTACAGGACATTGGATTATGAAACCTTTAAGGCTGTCAGTGATGCTTGCCTTGTTTTTGATGGAAGACTTGTGATTGATGCCAAATTCCATACCAGTGATGCCAGTATCAGGGCTGCAGGTCCTCTGACAAAGTTCTCCAGGAGATACTTTAGGGATGAATTAACACACAGCAACTTCAACTCCAAGGAGATTGGCTTTGAGCTTGCTGCTTCCATGCTGAGTCTCTTTGATTCAACCCCTCAGCCCAGTTCCGAGCCACCAGAAGGCTCAGACAGACTCATCCCCATGTACAGAAGGTGTAAAGTTCAAGGTATGTCCAGCTGGATTTCTGTCACACTTCCATCCCCTCTCAGGTATTTTTGCTCTTCTATAGTACAGGGAAGTCCATCTCACCTCAGGTGCCATCTCATGACAGTATAGTACTCAAGGTTCCTTATGTACTGGAAAAAGATAATGGCAGAAGGAGGACAAACAAATACATTATTTTCTTCATTGTTAATGACTTAAAAAATCTCATATTTTCATTTATGGCAGGTGGTGTTCTTCCTGGAGGTTATAACTACTTGCACATTTCCAAACCCGGAATCCCCATGCCCTTGGATCTAGAACATGACCCGTGTGATCGTGTAAGTTAAATAATAAAACTTTTCTTGTTTTGTCCTCTGTGTTTGTTTGAAAAGGTGTTCCTGTTTAAGGTAGCTGGGTCTGGAGGCACAGTACACACCAGGTACAGCTGGAGAGAAAACCAGGAGCAGTCACAGAAATAACTGAACTTCTCGGGTGTTCCTTTCCACACTTCCTGGTATTTGGCTTTCTCCAAAGACACCTGGTTTCCCTGCAGAGAACACAGGACAGCATTAGCAGCATTTCATGCTTTCAGCCTTTGTGATGGGCCTCTTTGCTCCCTGCAGTATGGTACTGCAAGTGCATATAGATGATGGCAGTCTGGCAGGGAAATACAGCTGATTTCTAGAAGAGCAGGAAGTATTGTGGAAGAGATGCTCTGTGCTGCTAGAAAATAGCAAGTCCTGAAGCTGTGAGAGTTGTCTTGGAACAGGGCACAGGGAAGCACTCCCCGTGCTGGGCTACATGGGAGATTTTCCCAGGATACAAACATGGAGGTGTTTCTCTTACTGGAGAACCTGACTTGAGACAAGAAAAGGACTAGATTAATGTCTTTTAAAGCCAGAAAGGACTTTCCACCTAGGCAAGATCCTCTTTCACATAGATTGTACCTTTTTCCTTGGGAATTTCTGCATCAAGCCCATTTTTGCAGTTGATTTAAAGAGCAGCTTTTAAAAAGCTTCTTCAGTGCTGATTCTAAAACCTGAACAGCAATGAAACAAATGGGCTTTTTTAAAAGAAAATGGTTTAGGGAGAGGAATCAAAGCATGGCTCACCTTGCTTTTCAGATCCAGGATGAGCCATCCAAAGCAGCATGTAGTGGAGAGCAGAAAGGACTATCAGAGAGAGGAATTGGTTTTGTTACTCCAAATTGCTAGAATATGATTAGACTTATTTTGCTGCCACTCTGATTACCTGCTGATTACCTGAAAAGGGACGATATTTTTTAAAGCCACTCCAGAAACTTCATGTAAATCCTAAAAGAATTTTCTAAGAAAGAAGTAAGAGAAGCTAGTGAAAGGTACTAGCTTAGGTGTGGAAATACTAAAGGTTTCTGTAGCCTAGCAACAGGTTGTAGAAATGTATAAAACTGTGACAGGAATACAGCTGGAAAAAAATAGCTTCAAGCTGTCTAATCATCCCACTGCAATGTGAGGTCTGAAGCAAATTTTTACATTTTTGTCTAAGTGATTGATTTAAGTAGCTGAAGCTAAATGCTACAGTTTGAGTGTGAACATCCAATATTTGTGTTCTTTTATTGACATTAAACGTGATATGTCATGTGTGTGCTCTGTGTCATAAAGGAGGCTGAACAGAGTTCAGTTGAGTTACTCAAAGAGAGCTATCCAGTGTTGTTTGGGATGCCCCAGGTCATCCCTCCTTACTCCAGCTGCTGCTTCAGAAGGTCACAGGTCCCTGTGGATCTGCTGTCACGCTGCCAGCGCAGCCAGAGGGCCTGGGTCCTCCAGGTGTCTGCAGTGGCACTCGGCTTGTGCTGCACAGTGGAATGGGCAGTAACCAAACCAAAGCACATGGAAAATCTGCGTCCAAGCCACAGCAACATACCTGATGACCTACTGTGCCAGGAGTGGTCTCTCGATTTTAACAGAAGGGTTGTGAATATTAAGCAGTGAGAACTACAGGCTGGGAAGCCCTCACTGACCCTGTACATGTGCCAGGTCAGGTGTTCTTCTGTCTCCACAGCTTTCCTGGTGTTTTCTGTTTCAGGGGATGGAGATTGTAACCGGGGAGGCCAGTCATGGGAATTACTTCAGGATGCACTTCAGCAGATACAATATGGTGGATAGCATTACCTGCTTTTCCAAGGAACCCTTCCCTGTCTCCAACTACATCTGCTTGTATGGACAGCATGAGCGCCTGCTCAATGACCTGTATTACCGCTGGAGGGCCGGGCAGCTCACAGACCTCTACAGGTGAGAGGAGCTCTTCGTTGTACACAAAATCTACCTTCTGGCAAAATTTAGGGTTTATCTTATTAAGCTTTGCCTTTTGGCTGTTTTCCCTTGGAACAAAAGGTAGCAAAACAGATTTTAAAATGTTTTCCATTATTCAGCAAAATTATCAGTAAAAATGCAAGTCCTGAAGACCTTCCTGGAAAGAGCTGTGTGTCTGAGATTTATGTAGAGGAGGAGCAATGGTTTACTTGACTGTCTTTCATCTGAATGAGCATTTCAGTATCTTTATCACTTTTGTTTAGAATATTCAGTAGATTAATCATTAAGCTAAACCTGAACAATCCTTTATTACTGAAGACTCATGTTCAAAAGTCACTTTAAAAAGTATTTTTGTTGCTTTGAATCAAATTTTTAAGCCAGAGGTTTGTACAGAGATTTTAAATAACTCATGGTGATAGTCACACTCAACAACTTGCCTATTTTTATCTGGTGAGAGAGACTGAAGGGCCTGGTTAGTTCTAGTCTTGTACCATCTCCTCTGAGAAAATGTTTCATTGCTTTTGATTTTCATTTGAAGAAATCCCTCATGAATGGTGCTTTGGAACATAAACTGTCACAGATGGAGTAGTGAAGTACTGCCTTACATCAGCTGGGTAGAGACAGAAAGCCAGGCTCAGGAACAAATTATCAGTTTTTATTGTGATACAAAGCTGATAGTGGTGCCTGAAACATTTCCAGGTTTGATTTTGTTCTGTTTACAAGTGATTAGAAGAAAGGCACAAATGGTATCAAAATTTTCAGACTAAGTGTTGTTATTTAGATAACAGTTTATAAAAGTTTGCTGTGAAGGGTGTATTGTGGTCCATAAGATGCTTGTGAATATGGCTGCCATAGGGCTTGATTACAATTTATAGCAAATGTTGGGGTTGTTTTACAAGAGAGGAATGGGGCACAGCAGACGTGAAGTTCACCTGAACAGCACGCTGTCAGTGAGTGTTAAAGAGGAACTGAAGGAGAGTGACACAAGTGCATGAGAGATGGGCTAAGCAATTGATTTCCTCTCCTTGTCATGGCTCATGCTGATTGTACATTTGGAGCACTAGAAGAACTCCTTAGGTTGTGCAAGGTACCATCAGTCCTTTCCTGGGGCATTACAGTGTGCACACACAATGTGAGCTCACCTTTTCTGTGAACCATGCTGAGGTGTGGTCAGGGTCATTTGTTAGAAGCACCAGCAAGTTTCACACCAGTAGTAACATCTGGAAGAATAAATCATCCTTCTTTGGGGATTTCAGCCTGCAGCACAGGTAGCAGTATTTTCCTGACCTTGACCAAACGATCACTGGTGTGCTGCACAGAGGCATACCACATATCAGGGCCTCATCACATCCCTTCAGCTCTCCTTAATTAGTGATGATGAACTAATTTTGGGCTTGTCTTTTACAGCCGTTAGACAGTGATGTTGTTTGGGACCTTTTGCCTCATTATTTTATCTTGCCTCTCATTAGCCTGTGGCAGAATTCCTGAATTACAGTTGCCAGGTTTTTCTTATCTGGTTGTTTTATTGCCTCCAGTTGTTTTCAGTCTTCTTTCTACCTTATCTTTAGATAGGTTTGTTCCTTCTCTTCTTGCTCTGCTCTTTGGTCATATGAATGAAATCCCATATGTTGCTCTACAGCAGTGAACATATGCTGCTCTTTAATCCTTGCTCATGTGGTTCTTGTGGCACTTTAACACACACACACACGCAGGGACACTCCCATTCATCCCAGCTTGGTGTTCCTGTTACGCTTGTCCATCCTGTGAGGAGGGAGCATTCTCCAGCAGGTGTAACAGGTAAAGTGCCTGGCATCCCCATGGAGCAGTCCTGGCACACAGCAAGTTGGCACAGAAATTTGCTGCTTTCAGGAGGATGTGGAGCAGGAGGAAGGCTTGCAGTATAAAGTACTCTCATAATATATCACATTTACAACACATCTACCTCCCCACAGTACAGTGTCACATAGAATGTGCATCCATGTGCGTGCAGTGTGTATAATAGATGCTATTAAAACCACGCCATGAGAAGACTGTTTGTTAGAAAACCATTACACTAAAAAGTGGCTTAGCATCTCTTGTGAGTTGTCCTGAGACTTTTATGTAGAGAAAAAGTGGTGCCTGGTTGGCTTTTGGTACAAAACAGGAAAATGCATTCACTGATGTCTATGTGTGTGATAAAAGAACAACTGTTTTGGGCCTTGTTCATGTGGTCTATAAGGATCCCACATGAGCACAAACCTGATGTAAGGACTGAGTTCCTCTCTTTGGATTTCAAAACCTTCCTTTTAAACTAGCACGTTACACTTGCATTCATGTCTACTGGCAAGATGTGAAGTGCCCTTAGTGAAAAGAAAATATAGACTGTGAAAATGCGGTGTGCTAGTTCAGCTTGTAAACTTGATGGTTTGAAACATCTGTTCCCCTCCTCTCTTCTTTATGCCTCTGTTTTGGGAAGAGCCTTCCTACGAGGCAAGAAAGTGCAGTGTTTTAATCTTTTGGTCTTCATTTAGATTTCCCAGCATGGCATCTTGTTCCAGGAATGGACACAGTGGAACAGCTGTCACCTGGGAGCTAATTTATTTCTGTGTAGCATGCAAATTATCTTTTAAATAATTAGAGACTGCACCTAGCAGTGAATTTCCTCACTGATTTGCGTTCAATGTAAGAGCTGAAAGTTAACCCCATGGTACCGGATTGCCTGTCCAGAATGTGCCAATGCCATTCTCAAATTAGCTTTAACAACAGGCCCCTGAGATCCAGCAAACTTGACAAAGTCACCCATTCTGGTTGTGTGCCTGGAACCGTGGCTAATGGGAATAATGAGAGAAACAACATTTCCTTTTGTCTGGAGAAAAGTTCCATGATTTGAGTATGAGTTCAGCAGGATTTAAAAGCTGCATGACTTGACCCACAACCAAAAGAAGGGTTAGTCACTGCTCTGCCTCAGTACCTGGGCTCTTGGAGGAGGTGAAGCAGTGGGCACACATTGCCCTCCCTCCTAATTGTCTTGTGCCATGCAGTGGGTGCTCTCCTTGCACTTGGGCCTGCAGCCAGTGTGTTTCTGAGGAGAGAGGCCTGACAGTGCAGTTTGTCTATGCCAGGGCAGGAAAAAATGTAGGAGCCAAAGACTCATCACTTGTGAGTTTAATGGCATTACTCACTAGATTTGGAATCCACTTCAGGAAGGAGTTTTCTGCAATTTTTATTCATTTCCCATCAGGCTGCATCTCAAAAAGTCAACTAGAATTTGAGTCCCCGAGAGCAAGGCTCTTTCTTGCAGGGCGTCTTCTCCTGAAGAAAAAAGAAAGCAAATTCTGGTGGTGTGCCCTGAAGGGATACCATGCTGTATGCCACGCTCCTGGTCCCCCTTGCTTGCTGAAAGACCTTCAGATTATTTCCGTCATTACTGCCCTAGCAGCAGATAAAAGAGAGGGGTAGAGAAAGAGGTCTGAAGCTTTTTTTCTTTTCTTTTTAAGTTTATAGATTTACTGGTCATCAGTCCTCCACACTACTTCACAGAGAAGGAATGCAACCAGCATTCCTTTTGTGTCCTCCTGAGCTGAAGGCAGCTGCGAGGCAGTTGCCAAGTTATGGAACATGTCCACAGAGCGGTGGAATCTCCCTCTGCTGCATCTTAAGTACAAACCAGATAATTAGAGGGGTCTCCTGATACTTGGCAACCAAACGGATGCTCACTGGCATCATGCCTTTAATATGAGATAGAAGTGCTTCATGTAAGGTTCATTTGGCATTAATGAAAATCAAATCTAACATAAATGCATAAAAATCTGACCCACTAGTTTCTAAAATACTTAAGGAGCTTATTTTGCAAATGAGGCGTGAGTGGCTTTTACTTGGGATTTTGTAATTGTGTATTAATGAACTCGTTGTCAGCCATAACCTGCAGAAGATGCTGGTTGTGTCTCAGTCATGTGGCACTAACAGTGGTGGTGAGGCAAGGGCAGCACAAGGCAGGGGCACAGGGTCAGGCCTGGGGAGCAATGCACAAAAGCAGGGCATGTTTTAATGAGGGATGAGCAGAGAAACCTCACAGGCGCGGTCATCCAGGCAGAGCTCAAAACCACTTGGTTATTTTTTGTTTCAATAGCTTTGTTTCCAGCATTTTAAGGACTTGTCAAACTGGACAATTTGCTTGATCTTCATCAGGGTCTTGGGCACCATGAAGGGGGAGAAGCCCCCAGCAGACATGACCAGGGCTCTTCAGCAACAAGGAGTTGGGAGAGTGGGTTTTATGGCAGTACTTGTGCATAGGACAAAAAGCACAGGGGATTTAGGTGAATTGTAGTCACAAAGGAATGTTTTTTCCTGATGCCAGAATGCAGGTAGAATTCAGTTTTCACTGAGGAAGGGAACAGGTGATCCATGCATGGATCTGTGGAGATCCATGCCAGGTGGTTCTCAGCAGGCCTGCGTGCTGCTGTCCAGGAGCTGGGCACCCTGAAGAAAATCACACAAAGTGACACAGCTTCAACTGCACCAGGTACTGACAGGCCATGGAACATGAGGCTGCAAAACATGCTGCAGGAATATGTGAAGGGAGTCAGGCTCCCTTTCTCTGAGAGGCTTTGGAAAATCCACCCAGAAACTGTAAACATGGATAACAGCACCAGATGTTTCCTTGGCTGCTCAGTTCAAGCCCTGTCTTTTATTTTCACATTGCATTTTCATATTGGCTGTACAAGCTAAATGCTCAAAAGTACTTTGAGCTGCATGAACTGCATTCACTTAGTTTGAAGTAACCATTTAGGTTTTTCCACTGAAGTTCAACTCCCACACCCTGGTGCTGTTAAGATTAGGCTGAAGGTGATCTTTTAAGCAGTGTCATTCAGTGAGACTGTTAAGCAGAAACACCACACTGGACTGTTTATTGACTCAACCGTAATAAAGCTCACAATATAACAAATTCATTAAGGAAAATAAGAACATTTGATGTTTTCAGCATTATTGTTGAAAGGTAGAGAGGATTTCATTACTTACAGGCTGGATAATCAGTGATTATTTAAACATGTTATGCATGCTACATAGAAAAGCTGGTTTTAACCCAAGCTTTCTGAAATGGAGAGTGATTGTTTGTTAAGAGGAACACTAGAATGTCCTGCTGCTGTCTGGAATCTGCTGGATCCCACACCATTAGCACACTGGGATTACATTTGAGGGACTCCACCTTAGGCTTTTGTTCATGGGTGAGACGTTTTTTCTGCAGGGTTAAAAAAGACCAGAAAGGAACTGTAGCAGGTAGTGAGCATGACTGAGAGGGACTAGTGCTGCTCTGTATGTTCTGCAGCCTAATTAGAGGGAAATGTGTATGCTTTTCCTGAAGAGAGAGAGAGAGAGAGGGTGAGGAAAGAGGAACATGTTGAAGGGATATCAAAGCACTAACAGCTTTTTCGCTCCCGGAATTAACCGCTAACCCCGCGGTGCACTGGTACAGCTGCACTTACAGAGCAAATCGATACGAATGGCTGGAGATTTCCAGATATTAAGTAGTTTTAAAGGAGCAGCTAACTTGCTAATGAAGAGCCATGTTACTAAGAAGCCCCACATTCAAATTAGTAAGTTAAAGCTTGTCAGCTGAACCCTGCCACATTAATTTGCAGCAAACTTGCTGATTCATATTAGTAATTATGCAAACCATTATGAATTATTGAATCCATAAACAATTGCAGAAAAGCAATCATACCCCTGCACACAGCCTGTTCGATGGTTTTGCGCCTTGCATTTAATTTCCTTCAAATCATTTTCCATAATACATGATGTGTGAAATACTACTATGTGAAAAAAATGCAGTAAGCCTGATTTCAGGGTCAGCCACATAGTGCTCATAGAGAGAGCACAGGCAGCAGTGCTTGTGTGTCAGCTTTAAAGAGCACAGAGGTTAGAAAGTTCAGAGCAGTTCAGTGAGAGTTGGTACACAACTGCTGTGGTCTACTAAGGTGTCTAAACTTTACCAAGTGCCAGTGCTGAAATAACAGTCCTCTCTCCTGAGGACACTTAGGAGAACAGGAAAGGGCTGCATTATCTCAATACCAGGATCTGCTTTCTGAAGGTGCCTCTGGTTACAGTGCTGTAACATTTCCAGGATATTAAAACTGCAGCAGAGCTGATTTATCAGTCATGATGGATCACCAGTATATTCGAAAGGAGGATGCTGGCGAGTGGTGCAGTGTCACCCCCTGACGTCAGCAGGTGCCTGCAACAGCCCTGGGGAGGCTGGGTCTGGGCCAGCGGGAGCAGTGTCACCCTCAACGAGGCCTGGAGTCAGTGGCCATTTTTCCAGAACTAGAATTGCAAGAGCAGTTGTCCTTTACTCTGGTTTGCCGTTGCAGCTATGTTTAAAAGGAGATTGTAAACCACAAGTTTTAAACAAGTCATCTTCCAAAGACAAGACATTGCAGGTTCTGTGAGAAGAGGTAAAAAAGCACAGGCTTCCTCTCCAGTATTTGCTTCTCAAAAGGGACAAAAGAAATGTCAACTTGTGAATTTGTGAGCACTGTTGTTACTTTGTGAACCTGCTCAGTGGATTCACTCACAGATTAGTTGTCCATAAGGCTGTTGGTTTCACTTATTACCGGATGAGAGCAGTAACAGTCCTGGATCACTGAATTTAGCAGGAGATATTTGAACACCTGGACAAGCAGGTGTTCAGGGAGCCGAACTGCAGAGCAAGGAAGTAAAGACCCTTCTTGCTGCAAACAGGCTGTTGGTTTGCATTTGCTGATCAGCAGTTGTAGGTGAATGTTAAGAAATTGCAGGTCAGGGAATTTGTTAAGTCCTTTGTGCTGAACAATGCTCTCAGGTGGTACTCTAGGGGATTTTACACAAATTGGTCTTGCTTTTTACCTATGTAAACAAGCTGTCTTTTGAAATTAATGGTCAGATGAATGCGGGAAATGCTTAGTGGAGCATTTATTTATAGTATCTTTAAATTAACACACTATGATTCCTGGTCCAGCTATCCAAGGTATATCAGGAAATATTTTTTATCTTTTGCTGGTATTACCGTATCTTTGTAATTAAGATTCTTAAAGACATGCATATATTGTTCTCAAAACAAGACATTTTGAATTTTCCTGGCAAGATGGGATGTTCCACCTTGTGTGCTTCTGTTGGAGAAAATACTTTTGTTCATCTGCAAGCTACGGTTGGGAAGTATTGTCAGGATGGCCTGAAAATTGAAATTGTATTGCATCCCATCCCTCCACAATACTTTACTCTTCCCACTCCTGAGAAGTGGAGAAGTGGAAGTCCCTGCTCTGTGTAGGCACTCCTGGCGTAATTGTGTTCCACTTGAGCCCGTGTCAGCTGAATGGCTTCAATCTCCTCTGTGCTTGTTCTCCTGGGGTGATTCCTAGGATGTGCGAGCAGCAGCCTTTCTCTGCCTGACTGGGTTCTCAGCAGAGAGGAGGGCTTTGGCCATCGTGTGCCAAAGGCGTCACTGAGAGACTCAGCTTCCACAATCCACCAGAACCATCCACACGTGCTGGAGAATGACTTTGTATGTTCTGAAGTCTGAGGATTTGAGAAGGGACAGAGTATCTTCCAGATGTACAGCCTGGAGAATTTTGCATTTCAAGCATTACATTTCTTCTTTGAAAAAAATTTCAACCTAGGAAGGTGAATGTTTATCTTAAAAATTCCCTGTGTTGTACAAAGCTTGGGAAGCTACAGAGAGGAAAGGAGACTCTCCACTCCTTACAGATTACCAGGAGATTAAGTTGATCAGTGACTCTGCTAGTATTGTGTACTAAAAGGCATGGTGCTGCTCTGTGTGTGCTCACAGTGCTGGTGCTGAGGGCACAGCCATCACCAGAGGGCCACTGGGCTTAATGGCACCGAGGGCAGGGCACTGGTGACTCATGGATGGCTTTGGGAAGAAACAAATGGGATTTCAAGAGATCTGTATTCAGGATTGCTTAGACACATTTATTGAGAGCTGCAGATTCAGCCCACATCATAGGCTGTCATTCTGAACTTCCCTTGAGTGTGTGTGTTGATGGAAGAACAGGGGTAGGAGGGATGCAAAGAGTCTAATTTGGGTTTGTTGTTTCCATCCATGCAAGTTCTGAGTAGCAAGCATAAGAATCGCCATGGACATCATCCTCCAAACCTGTAGTCACTGACACTCCAGTCTGCAGAGGGATTTTTCAAAGACACCATCACAAGGTGCCACCTGCCCTTTGAGCAGTGGAAAATCCCCTCCTCATTCCAGCCTCCTTGCAGTGAGAAGACACTAGAATGCAGGCACAGCTCAGGGGTCAGGGCTGATCCCTGGAACTAGACCCTGGGCCAGAGCATGGGGCATTTGGCATGGACACATGCCCCTGCAGTAGGGGATGTACCACAGAGCTGAAATTACTTGTCTCTTTTTTTATCTTTATAACTTCCTTTTTGTTTCGTCCTTGTACAAAACAAGGGTGTTGTTCTGAAGGTTTTTCATTCAGCTTTTAAGATTTTCTGGCCTCACAGCTTGCTGCCAGTGCTATACCCTTGTGCCACCAGACCTGACTCAGGTGGCGGGTCATTGTAGGGTCCTTGCCACCAGGACATAGAACCATCTTCCACGGGGGCAGAGGCTTCTTCTCCAAATGTGGTGTGTTCCTGCAAATGAAACGGAGAGTAACTCTAGGCAGCTCTCGGATGGACAGCTGTGTGTATGCTCCATTTTTGCTTACTAGCAGTGCCCAGCTCTGTCCATTTTATTTATATCTCTTGCAAAGGGAAGGATTCTATGCCTGCTGTACAGGACACCACTAAATATTTCCTTCCTTCTTGCCTCTCATCTAATGTAGGCTACACTTCACAAATGAGGCAGAACAGACTTGAAATGTTGTTTGTCAATGAAAGGTGAGACTAGCTCCTTAGCAACGCAAAGGATGTTGTTCATTGTCTTCTGCAGGAGCCCATTCCATCCCACCCGTCACAAACGCCTTCCCACAATCGCTGTCATCGCCATAAAGGCTTCCAGCAGGGATCCCCGCTAGGAAGTGACCAAGTTTGCACACCCGTTATGTTCCTGGCAGACATTGTCATCTTGCACATATTTAGCCTGATCCCTCTGGCAGGTTATGAAAGACTAAATGGTGCAAACACATGTGGCAGATGCCGTTCTTGTGATAGCAGAGGAGCCGCTGAGCCCCTGTTGGGAGTGTGCCAGCTCCGTCTCTTACACTGAAGAGCTTTATACTTTGAAGCCTTCCACGGCTTGCCCTGAGGGACTGCTGCTGAAGTGGTAATAAAATTCAGAATGAGCCTCAGAAAGTCAACTTGTTGGTTTCAAATGGGGTTTTTCATTATTAAGCTTCCCTTTAGCAGCCATATGTAGAGCTGCTCTGTCAAAAACACCGTGTACTCCCTGAGAAAGGTGATTCAAACTGAAAAGATAAATAGATGGAAGCACAGAGCCGGCAAAGAAAGTGAATTGTTTGTGTGAGCTGAATCTCCAAATGGTGTTCCTCAGGTGAAGGGAAGTGAAGGAAGTCTGGGAGTAAATGTATGTTACTAGGACCTCCTTCTGGCAGTCTAGAAAATATGGACAAGGCATTCTCTGCTCCCCAAACCCAGGTATTTTATTTGCATTAAAAGATTCCAAACTGGGTGTTAAATTTCAGGTTTTGAGCTCCAAATCTGTGGATATTGACCAGAACAGGAAAGTTGTGGTTATAGATGGAGCTGGTGACAATAGCGGGAATATGTAGCGCCCCTGAAACATTTATAAAGAGCATTAAGTGCAACACCTCAGTGAGGCAGGTGAGCCCCTTAACTGAGGTAAGGCAGTTGGGAAGGTTGCACCTCAGATGAGAGAGGAAATCATCTGCTCAGGGTTATAGTCTAAATTAAGACACCAGTTTGAAGACAAAACATTTGACCAGTGGAACATGGCTTTTACCACAGCATATCAGTAAAAATAGAGTATTTAATTACATTAATGTATTCTTGTATAACACCTCCCTTTCTCTCTTTGCTATTTATTATCAACAGTGAGTTAAAGGTATGTGGTAGGTGGGGTTTTTCTTTTAAATTGAAGAGGTTTTAAATATTAGGGGATATTGTGTTTTTCTCCAGCTCTCTGCACACCTTTGGGGTGTGCAGTTACTGAAACAACGATCCTTAAAGCTGAGTTCATCCTAACTTGCATATCCAAATGAGCAGGCAAGTGTCAGTCTTGGTAACTCCTGGGCTGGGCAGCACTTGATATAGCAAGGATGTGATACTTGGAATGGTGTCCATAGATATTTATACTGTGAAAAGGTCTGTGGGAGAGAGAGAGCCCTGCTGTGCTGCAGACCGAGCAGATTCCGAGGCAGCCCCAGCCAGCCTGGCACTCAGAGGGGAATGAGGGTGCTGGGGCAGAGAGAGGCCAAGCACATGGATATCCAGCCAAGCTGTGCCAGGTGCACAGAGCATTTTAATAGGTGGGAGGGAGAGCTGAGGTGTCTTTCAGAGCAGGAGGGGGAAATCCTGCCCTTGGACATGGAGGAAATAAAACAGAGAGGAAACTGCACATTAGTTCTGTGTGGACAGGTATCTCAGGATTAGTAAATCTGTGTAGCGTGATTAAGTTGCCTTATGCAGGTGCTCACTTAAAGGCCACCCAGCTGAACCAGGTGAGAAGGTTCCTGTGCTCCAGAGGGCAGTGCCAGGGTCCTGCTGCCATTCCCAAGACATGAGTGTTGGTGGCAGTCGTGCAAATGCCTCCCTCTCCCAACTTCCCGGGTGAGCCTGCTGACATCTGCTCAATCATTATGAAGATGAGCGTGGGGCACCTCCTGACCACTGTGAGCATTAACAAGAATTACACTCCAAGCATCTCACCCACGCTGTAAAAATTATCTTTCATTATAGAGAGAAGTAAATCACAGCTTTGTAATCGGGCTGCCCCCAGTTATATTTACAGCCATGAGGTTTACAGGGATCAGTGCCCTCTCCATCCTTTTCCTTCTTTTTCATGGAAGAATGCTGCTGTGAATGCTGTCACTGAAAGAAAAAGTTACAAGAGCTGCCTCCTAGAATTGGTTCAATTTAGCTTCATCACACTAGTGCAAAGAACATATTGCAGCGCTGTGGTGGCCTGTTTTTCTGGCTTTTATTAATCCAGAAACCTTAATGATGAACAACATTTGTGTCATTGTCTACACAAATTTAATTTGTTTATGCAGTAGTTCAGTTAATCCTGCAATCTGCTTTTCTCAAATGAGGACAGATAATGGAGACACCGTTCTTTACAGGTCTTCAGGCTTTTAAATTCTGATAAAATCAGGATTCTTCACTGGGTCTTGCCACAGCTCTGAATTAAGCCACTTTAAATGTAATTACTGAAGCTGGCTGTACATCAGGAACATCCATTAAAAGAATTGATTGACCATGCTGTTACAAGGAGGCATTTTATGAACAAACGATCATGAGGGGTCCAGAACTGTAATTTATAAAGGAAAAAAAGCAGGTAAATACTTTATTAGTGGTTAATGAGAGGTTCACAAGATAACTAAATTTCTTCTTTTTTACTCAGCTACTTCAGGGAACCTTGGTCCTTGGCCATCTATCACGATCGGTTTATTGATCTGCAGAAGGAACTGCGCCAAACCCTGATGTCAGAACAGGTAAGAAAAATGACTGGTGAGTGCATTTTATTATTTAGGTAATTTGTTAGTGTTGGTCACTTTGGTTTCTTCTCCCATCTGTATCCTGAAGCTTTATGTTTCTGTTTACCTCTCTCTTCGGAGAAGCCTGAGCAGATTGTGTACCTTACGGGGGGGGGGTCACCACGTACAGCACAGTGTTCAGTTTTCTTTGGGCATATTCTCAAATCTGCCAGTAGAACTTGAACTTGCTTTGTTGTCCGTGACTGCATTTTTGCATTATAGCTGCAATTTGGTACAAGTACCCAGTGGAATCTGGAGCCTGGCTTGTCCATGTATCCCCCTTGGGTTTAGGAGTGTTCCCTATTAGGAATATGTTACGGGCCATCCTACACCTCTCTCAGCTGAGCCTGTTTTTCAACACCTACCCACAGGGAATGGCTTTGGTAGTCCAAAGGGTGAAAGCAACTGGCTTTTTCAGTGATAAGTGGATTTCCTGAATAAGGGTGGAATTAAAATGGTTGCTAATGCTGTTTTACAGCTTTGGTCCTAGCACCATTAACAGAGGCATAAAGCCTCAGCAGCCTGGAACTGCCTGCCCAAAATCCAAAGTCACTGTGCTCCATGGGGAGAACTAATAACAAGAGCAGGTGTCCAGCAGCCCCCAGAGCTACCTCCCCAGCCTCCTGAGGAACTTCTGGCCAATCCCAAACAGAGTTTGTGGTCTGATTTTGGTGCTTCCAACCCACTACCGGGATCAGTTCACCTTGTCCCTGCTCACGCTGCTTCTGCCTTTGTTTAACCCCATGCAGTTCCAGATGGTGGCACTGGGTTTAACACATGTGCTCACGGAGTTTTTGACTGTGCAGAAAACGAAGGGAATTGAGTGTAAATGGAGGCAGGGTGGCAGGAGGAGATGGAACCCATGGCCCACCCATCTCCAGGGCCCAATGCTGCCGCATCCCAGCTGCAGCCACGCGCGCTCAGTGCTGCCTCCTCCCCGAAGGGCTCAGAGCTATTTGCCTCCTGTTGTCCTGACCGACAAAGGGCCTTGGTGCAGTTTAATTTGGGTTCTCTTGGAAGACCTCTATAAAAGAGTACAAAATTAGGTTCTGTGCAGAATGAGAGGCCTGGTGTGAAGTGTTTTTCTTGGCATCATTCAAACTTACTTCTCATGCTGTAAGTGTGAACAACTTGAGAGAGGGGGGGATTTGTGCCCTACAAATGAAGGACTCACTTGCCTTACCCTGTCTTTGTGGCAACAGTCCTGACACAGAGAGTCTCCCTGCATGGCCTGGAAGCAGCTCTGTGTGAGTCAGGATTCCTATGGACATAGGTGGTGGTATCTCCATCTGAATGAAAATTTGGCATTTTGGACTTTTTTTTTCACAGTGATTTTAATTATATTTACTAAATGTCACAATTTATGTTTTCATTGGGTGTTCCTTCTGGGCACATTCTCAGATCCAGAGCAGGTACCATGTGTTCTTGGAGTGTCTCTTGAATGCCTCTTAATGTTTCTTAAATGTATTTCTGTACAAAGTAAGAGACCTACTGCCTTTGCCTCCTGATGGTCATATTCTAGCTCATTTCAGTGTGCAGAAAAATTACTAATGAAGTGTAAAAATGAGGGAAAGAGATGTTTAAGAGCTGTGGGCATAAGTGCACAGAAGTCAGATATTTCTGGTTAGTTTCCAGAGAAAGTGGAAATCAGTGTCCTGCAGTAGGGGTAATATTTACAGAAATATTTGCTAATCGAAGCACTAACTGCATAGAAAAGCCAGTTATGTTCTGGGGACAGGGGCTGTGCATTTAGCCTGTGTTGAAATTGTCACCCGAGGCTGCCCTGGCAGCGCGGGGCTCTGGCAGGGCCGCTGGTGCGGGGCATGTTTACCCCTCGGGGATCGCAGCCATGTGTTTGTGCCGGCGTGCGCAGCTCCGGCGATGCAAACATGCAGATGGCAGGGCTAGGGGCTGCACCTCCATCAGCTGCTGGATGCTGCCGCACGCCGCGGACACACGTGCCGTGCCAGACCTTCCGGAACAGCATTTGTCGTCCATCAAGGATAATGGCCTGGTGCTCTGGCTGCAGCTGGGCTGTGCTGAGACTCGGTTAAAAGCCACAGTAAATATAGGGC
>WBNO01018261.1:511108-614281 GCA_013400575.1 Peucedramus taeniatus
CGGGCCCGGCCCCGGCGGAGGAGACGCCGAAGGAGGCAAGCGGTGGCAGTGGCAGCGAGCGGGACACACCGAGCCCTGGCGGAGCCTCGGAGGCGGGCTCCGAGGAGGGGCTCTTCGAGTGTCCCCGCTGCACCAAGCGGTTCCGCCGGCAAGCCTACCTGCGCAAGCACCTGTTGGGGCACGCTACACCGGCATCCACGCCCGCCCCGGCACCCGCACCAGCCCCGGAGCCCAGCACCGAGGAGCTGCCTGCTGCTGAGTGCCGCCTCTGCCCCGTCTGCGGGGAGACCTTCCCCAGCAAGAGCAGCCAGGAGCGGCACCTGCGCCTCCTGCACGCCGCCCAGGTCTTCCCCTGCAAGTACTGCCCGGCCACCTTCTACAGCTCTCCTGGCCTCACCCGGCACATCAACAAGTGCCACCCCTCGGAGAACCGGCAGGTCATCCTGCTCCAGGTGCCGCTGCGCCCTGCCTGCTGAGCCGCCCGTGCCTTCCCCGCCGCCCCGCGCTGCTCCCCCGGGGCCGCCACACGATTAGCTTTAATACGGCTTGTGACCTGCTGGAATCTGGCTTTACACTTACCTTCCCGGGGTCTCTCTCTCTCTTTTTTTTTTCTTTTTTTTTTTAATTTTATTTTTTTAATTTTGTTCCTTTGCTCTGTTTTTTATCGATGTGAACAGATCAAACTGCTTGAGAGAAACAAGCATTTCCTTTAGTGTAGCCACAAATGCCTTGACTCTGCTGTTGATGGTCTCCAGAAAATGCTGTAGAAACTGCCTTAACTGTGACATGCCAACTTTCTGTTTCTGTTCGTTTTGCCCTTACTAAGGTAGCTCATGAGTTGTCTATCTGTATATGTTGGTTTGAGTAATTATGTTATTTATTCGTTATTTATTTATATTAATTATGAAGATTGACATTATTTGATTGCAGAAATTCTAATGTGCTTTTTTGTCTCCCCACCTGCCATTTCACTGTGCGTTTTAGAAGATCTTTTTTTCTTAAGGGATCTGCTAAAAAGGTTTTAACTTTTATACCTAGAATAACACATGATCTTAACCATTTTATCCCGTGCAACCAACAGCTCTTACTTTTAGATGCAATCTCTTTTTCTACACACATTATTTTCTTAACTGTTAGCTATTTATAGAGTGCTTCGATAGAACTGTTTCAACTGTATAATTATTTACTATTCGAATAAAATATTTTCAAATTCAAGCATGCCCCCACCCCTCCTGCTTCTCCCTGCCGGGCTGGCCCTGGGGGCTCGGGGGGGGGCTGGCACCCGGCTCCGCACTGCAGCTGGCGGGGTGCCTCCATAGGCACCAGCCTGCTCTGCGCTGTTCGATGAGATTAATTAAAAAGGAATTAAAGGGAGGAGAAGAGCAGGGTGCAGCATGGCTGCTCTGGGGGAAGGCTGCCCCCTGAGCAAAGGGGTCCCCTGGCCATGGGCTGGAGCCCCAGCCCTGCCCCTGCTCTAGCCGCCATTGGGCACAGCCTGCCCTGTGCTCTGCTGCTGGGGAGAGCTGCCAGGTACCTTCCCTGGAAGGTGTTGCAGGGAAAGCTCCAGAAGAGACAGCACCTGTAAGTGGAGAACTTGTAGAAATCCCTACCTAAGAGGGCTGTGCTGTTTGCTGGGTGGCTGCTGCGTATGCTCAGCGCTGAGGCGTGGGGCTCGGCAGAGCAGCAGCATCCTGCTTTGGCCTTGAGCTGTGGAGCTGGTGCAAGGAAGACCTGGCATTTCTCTGCTTCTTGGCAGGGCTGGAGCTGGCTCCTGCCTGGTCCTTGTGCCCTGCAGTGGGGTTTCTGCAGCAGCCTTCGATAACTGTGTATATAGATATATACATATCTATGCAGATAGATCTATCTCCAGGGCTTGTGTTTGTATGTGGGAATCTTGGCGGGTTTGGTCAGAACTGTTGTAAAATCTGTCTAAGTGGGGAAGCTGTGTGTTAGGTTTGTGAAGCCCTTCTCACAGACAGGTGTTGTATGCACCTATACGATCTCCCCCTTTGCCAGCAGGGGCAGGTACAGAGCAAACTTCACGGCATGCAAATCTGCTTGGCAGCCCCAAGAGCAAATCCCTGCTCCCAAACTGGTGTATGAAGTGCCAGGGGGCTGTGAGGGCTTGGTGTGGGCATAGGGGCTGCTCTGTCTTGGGGAAGCGATGCCTTTGAGGCTTTGGCTCCCTGGAAGAGGTTTCCAGTCTGTTCCTGCCATCTTCTCTCACCGAAAAACTACTAACCCTAACCCTGATTCACTGTTGGAAAGGCAGGTGGTGGAGCTTCCTGGAGGAAAGTTTCCTAGGAACTGGCTGAGTATTTTATGATAAAGCAAAGCTTGTAGAGAAAGAACGTCTTTCTAGAGAAAGATTTGTTTGGGTTTTTTTGGGGTTTTATTTGGGTTTTTTGTTTGTGGGGTTTTTTTGGGTTTTTTTTTTTTTTTTTGGTTCAGTCAGACTGAACAGTACCAGTGTATGGGTATGCTCCTGTTGTCTTGATTCCCAGGAAACCGGCTTGGTATTGCTAGGGCTGACTTCAGGCCTAGGCAGAGCTGTGGTTTTAGCTGTAAATCAATACGCTGGAAAAGATCACAGCCTGAGAGACACAGGCAGCAAAGCCTGCCTGGCAAGCGGTGCAGTGTTGCCTTTCCTGGCTTCCCTGGCCTTGGAAAGCCCCAGATCCTGGGCTGTTGCAGATGGTGTTGCAGCTGTCTGTGGAGCAGGCTCTTTGCTCCCCGAGGGGACTTTGCCAACACACATGGCCCTCCTCTCAGGCCACTGGACACCATTTCTAGGTGATGCCCGGCACATCCTCTGGTGAAGCCTAATGGCTCCATCCACACTGTCACAGCAGTGTCCCTGCTCAAATCCATGCTCAAAGCCTGTGGCACCAGCAGGCCACAAAACAACAGCTTCATACCACTGTCCATTTCCTAATAGCCAGATAAATCCATGTCTGTCCTGCTAAGAATCAGTTGAAATTCGTGAGGGCCAGAATTCCCCAGGTTTTTTAAACTGTCTGGGTAACCATCGGCACCGACGTATTTCATCTCCTGCTGAGCAGAAAGGCTGATTAGTGGAGACTCCTGTGTTGGGGAGGAGTAAGGAGAAGTGACAGTGGAGTACAGTGGAAATGGCTCTGTTCACAAACATCCTGCAAAAGGGATGTAATTTGCTTTTGACATCCCTGGGCTGCAGCAACCTGGGCAGAGCTGCTGTGCCTTTGTGTCTGCAGCATTTCTCCCCTCATCTGCACTGCTGGGTCCTTGTGAGGGCAAGCCCTGACTTCCCAAGGGGTTTCTGGAGAGGTTCCTTGTGAGGGTGAGCCCCGATGGCCTGAGGGATTTCTGGAGAGGTTCCTTGTGAGGGTGAGCCCCGACTACCCTAGGGGTTTTGCATCAGCGTTACCATTTTGCATCTCTTTCCACCTGGCAGTGAAGGGCATTGCACTGCCGTGACTATTACAAAGCCTCCCACTTACACCAGTATCCTTTGGACAGTATTTTGGGGATGGATCTGTCTTTGCCCCTCACCAGTTCCTGCCTTGCACTGTCCCACTGCCCAGGCCCCCAGCACTGGGCCTCTGTTGGGCTCTGTCTCCTGCTCTGTGTCTGTGAAGTCCCAAGCCCACGTGTAGCTTGGTGGCTGTCCCGGGGGCCGAGCAGTGCGGCTGAACCCAGAGTGCTCTCAGTAGCAGACCCTGGGAATGCAGGTGTTGCCTGGTGGGTGCCATGTCCTGGCCACCTGGCAGCACGGCTGGCCAGCACCACACAAACAAAGCCTCCTGCTGTCAGCTAACAAATCAATTGCTGATGGCTCTCAGTGCATCCAGCAGGAACAGGTTTGGGCACCATGGAGAACACTGATCCTGCCCCAAATATGACGCAGTGGAGGCAGCTGATGCAGAGGTTGCTCACACTCTGTGCATTCAGGCAGAGGGGTTTGCCTGCTGTGCTGGAAACTTCCTCCTCTCTGAGCACACTGAGAGCCAAATGTGTGGTCTGAGACCGAGTGTTGTGAGCCCAGGGAAAGGAGCTGGGAGATTAGAGGAACCTGCAGGGTCCTGAGAAATGCAGCATGGACACCATCCCTGCCCCATGGGCTAAGAGCTGGTGGGGAGCTGGGGCAAGCTGCTCCTGCCCACAGGGGAAGACTCTCTGGAGGCTGCTTGTCCCCATGGAAGGGTTTTACAAGTTTTGGTACCAACACCATGGTCCCTTGTAGCCATCAGTGCAGTAAGGCAACTGTCAACTGCCTTGCTGGATGGGCTCACTGGGAAACACAGCTGGCCACAGCTCAAGGTTTTGGGGGGCCCTGCCCAGCACCTTCTGGTCTGTTTCTGGGGTGGGCAGCTGGGAGGTGTCCATGGGACTGGGGCAAGCCTGGAAACGGGACAAAGATTGGCTTTTGCCTTGGATTTCACTCTTCCTCACACAACACAAGCCTGTTTAAAAAGAGGTATTGCTGTTGATGAGCTGGGAAATGGCTCATGGAGTCACAGGTGTTTCTCTGGGGCGTGCAGTGCCTGCAGGGTGCCACAGGGTGCTGTGGTGTGCTGGTGCCAACACACCTCCTGCCCCATTGCTCCTGGGTCAGGAGTGCTGGATTGTGGTGAGTGTTTTAGACTGGGTGGGACAGCAGTTCCCTGAAGCACCCAGGCAGCTCTCATTGGTGAAGGATCTGAGTTTGCAGGTGCATCCTTGCACATGGCATTAAACACCTCAGATCCTTCCATGCCGGTAAGAATCCTGTCATTCACAGTCCACATAACAAAGGTCTGCCTCTGGCAACATTTGATGCATTAATCATTGAGATGGGACATGCCAAGCGTGGGCTGTCCTGTGGTACCAACTCCACACCAGGCACTGCCAGGCTTGGTTCTTAGCTGTGCTATTGGATCCAAGTGCTGGGCTGCCCCCAGTGCTGCTCTGACCATGCTGTTTTCTCCTCAGCAGGCAGCCAGGGACTGAAGCCGGGCAGAGCTGGGCAGAGTGGCAGCAGCGGGAGCCGCACACCAGCACAGGAACCCTCCTAGGAGCACATCCCCCTGATATGGTACTTGGGACATTATTGCAGCAGCCAGCTCCAGTTAAACCACCTGTTCCTCTTAAAGAACCACTGTTTTTAAGCTCTAATAAAGCCCCCTCGCAGCTCTGAAGGTGAGGGCATGCACAGCCCAGCCTGTTTCCGCCCAGCTCTTGTGCTGTGTCGCTCTGCTGAGGCTTTTCAGCCTTCCTCAGGGAATGGGGAAGGTGAGTGACAGGGAGGATTTAATCACAGCAAAGGCTCTGCCTGTGCTGCCGTGGCCACTAGGCTGGGGGAGAGAAGGAGCATGGCTCAGCTGCAGGTTAAAACAGGTTCTGCTTTCTCAGGATATGGGACCACGGTGTTTTTATTGGCTCATTTTTACAGTTTTTTAGAAGGAAATTGCCTGTAGTGCAACACCAGTTCAATGACAAATGTGAGGAAAATTATATACAGTTGGGGGTGTCTGAGCTGGGAGGTTTTGATTTAGTTAAACACACACACAGAAGAAAATCAAAATTTATTACATACAATACATTATATTTTGCATTTGCCTCTGGATCCTTGGAAGTGTCCAAGGCCAGGTCGGATGCGGCCTGGAGCAACCTGGGATAGTGGAAGGTGTCCCTTCCCATGGTAAGGGTCGAATGATACGAGCTTTATTGTGCCCTTCCAACCCAAACTATTCTAGGATTCTGTGATAAAATAAATGTAAAAAATATATTCCTTTTATAGCAGTATATTCAATATAGATGATCTATATAAGTAAACTTCAGAATATGTAGGTAATATTACATATAATAAAATATTACATGTGTTATATCAAAGCATATTATATTATACAATAGATACTAATAAAAGTCTGTTATATATTGCCACTTAGACAATGCATATTAAATATATATTATCTACAGTACATAATATCATCTATGCAATATACATAATTACCAATGGTGATGTAATGAAACATTCCTGTCTGACAGGAGGTTTTGTCAGCTCTGCAGCCAGGATTTGTGTGCTGTGGAGGACAGAGTGTAGGTGCTTGTACCTGTGCACACCTGGCATATCCACTATATGTACATGTCAGTCATGGTCTGAAATACTGTAATTGTATCTATATAGTGCACTGAATACTCTATGATGCACATAATATATGTGCCAAATATTGCATGTTAATTATATCATGTTATATAGAATTCATACATTGCTGATATGATTTATATAATGTTCTTACATGTATTTTAAATAAAAGTATACTGCATGTATTTGCACACAGTATTACAGTTAGCAAAGTAATGTTATAGTTTATGTCATGATATGTACATATAGCTAAAATATATCCCAGGGATGTGTGCATATATAGATACACACATACAGTGTAAAGGTAAAATGTTGTAGTTATGTAACCTATAACCAATTTTTGAATAAAATTATTACCTTTATAGTCAATATTTAATGTTCTAAACCAGGTATTAATAGGATAAAATATATAGTGTATATATAACACATTGTATAATATATAATGCATATCACATTATATATCTTGTACCATACCTAGATTATAAATAACAGATTGCATATATTTTCCTTAATGTATTAATATATACACATTGTATCTGTGTGTATTTAATACCTATAACATATGCTCTAGATAATAGAAACATAGACATGCATAACATCAAATATTAGATAATTAGATTTCAAAATATATGTATTTTGAAATACTATAGCATACAATATATAGAACATAAGATGAGATCCCTAGTGTATTTTCTATAGTTAAAGAGAGTATATTAATAGGTGTAGGAATAAAATAATACCTGTACAAATTTTTGTAAAAAATGTTAGGCATCCATGGAGGAGGGTATTGGGAGGAAATTCTTGGCTGTGAGGGTGGGGAGGCCCTGGCACAGGTTGCCCAGAGAAGCTGTGGCTGCCCCATCCCTGGAAGTGTTCCAAGGCAGGTTGGACAGGGCTTGGAGCAACCTGGGATAGTGGGAAGTGTCCCTGCCCATGGTAAGGTTGGAATGAGATAAGCTTTAAGTTCCTTTCCAACACAATCCATTCTGGGATGCCATGGTAAGTATAAACTAGTCTATATATAATTTAATTTAGTAAATTATTTTTAATGCGACTTTTGCACCTGCTGCCATAGGTGCAGTGCTGGAGGTGCCTTGGGCTCACGTTCCTGCCCCATCCTGGACTGGCTCTGCCAGCGCCGCTGCAGCCCCTTGGCTGTGGCTGTGTCCTGCGTGGTGGGACCCCATTGCTCCCAGCCCCCGTGGGTGCCAGTGCCAGGCCATGCTGGGCCCTCAGCTGTGCGGGAGCTGCATGCCCTCCGGCCAGAGCCTGCCCTGCGCCTGCCTGCTGCCAGAGCAGTGGGGACACACGGCTGTGCCAGCCCTGGTGAGGGGCACCGCCGGCTCAGAGCGCTGCCAGCACAGCCCCTGAACGGTGACCCCTGGTCCACAGAGCAGCTGGCCCCAGCCTGCTCTCCACTCACTTGAGGGTGGTGGTGCTGGGCCTGGGGCAGGGATCCTCCTTAGGAAAGGCAGGTGGAAACCGGGTTCCCAACAGCTCGTTAGCGTGTGCACAGTTACTTCTGCAACAGGAGCTTTATCTGGAGCTAGCTGGATTCTCTCCATTTCTGGTTATAGCACCTGAAAGCAATTTAGCAGAAGACTTTGCTGTGGCTCTTTAGCAAAATAAGGGAGATTTCATTTGTATTTTCAGAAGTTGTTATGGCTGAGTGCAGCCCCCTGCATTTGCTTAAGGAATGTCACTGTAGAGTAGAAAATCACCACTAAAAACCTCATGTTTTTAATGCTGACGCGGGAGGTTGGGCCATGAGACATTGCAGAGAAGCAGGTTAGGGACAGTGGCTTCTGGGGGCTCCAAAAGTCTGTCTCGGTGCTCGGCACCATGGGTAGGGCTGGGCTGGCAGGAGGTGCCACCCTGCAGTGTGGCAAAGGGCACTGCTGCCATGTGGAGCCCGCAGGGCACGACCATGGGTGCCCCTGTGTCAGTCACCACGTGGTGTGAACTCCTCAAGAGCACTCCAGTCTGGGAACACCGCTGCCTGCTCCGCACCTGGCGGCTGTTCCTGCAGCTGCGGCCCCAGCAGAGAGGGACAGAACCCACGTCCAGCAGGGACTGTCCCTGTCCCCTGTGAGCCAGCCCTGCACACCCATGGCACCCGCAGCAGCTGGGCCCAGCAGCACCACCAGTGTCGTCGGAGTTTCAGCCCCAGCACCTCCCACCTGCCGCTCCACACACCACACAGGTACTGCCTTTTATTGCTCTGGGGAGAAATTTTATTGTGAGCAAAGATTTATTAATTTTGTGAGGGGTAACAGAGTGGCTTTGTCATCCAGTTCAGGGTGAAAAACCACAGTGGAGTTCATACAAATTATTCATTTTTTGACATCAGGAAAACATTATTTTCATTGATGTCTTAATTCTTCCCTGAATTAGAGGTACATATTGCTCTAAGGAGAAAGGGCTCCTTACTCAGAAGGATGCCTTTGAAATTGTTTCAGACCAGCTATTGGATAACTAAGTGTCAGACAGCCTTGCCTATCTGGCCCTGAATGTAAAATAAATTAAAATACATGTTTTATTTTCTAGGTTCCTTCACTGACAGAAAATCAATAGAAAGCAAAACCCAACTGTGAGGCAGAAAATCAAACCAGTTGTCCAAGCTCTCAGTGACAGAGGCTCCTTCCTGCAGCGGCACCAGGTGAGTTCCTGTTGGGCACTGAGGCTGAGCTGCCGCCCCTCAGGCACAGAGTGCATGGCAGAGCCCCAGGGCCGCCTTGGCATCACTGGCCATGGCTGGAATGTGCCCTACAGGCACAGGATGGCCTCTGGCCAGGTGCTGGCACTCAGACAGACGGCTGTAACACCAAGTGTAAGTGCAAAAACAGATGGAGTTCCAATGGGGCATCTCCCAAAAAACGCAATCCCTTCACTTAAAGCAAATCCCATTCTGTTGGGAAGTGTGCGTGTGTGTGCCCAGGAGCAACCAAGCAGCAGCAGAGCAGGGCTCTGTGGCTGCTGGATCTCAAATTTCTGTTGCTTTAAAATACCCGGGATTTAACTATAAATTTTTTCACCCCATTAACCTACGACACGTGTAAACCAAAACATATCAGCTACTGCCAACACGAGCTCTGCTCACTACAGCAGGTACCAGGAGGGACACCCTAAGTCCTCAGAAGCCTTCAGCTGTGTTGTACTCTGGCTAGAGACAGGTCACAGCCTGCTGGGATAGGGTGAGGAGGTTTCCCAGTTCTTCACACTGTACTGGGAAGGGGTCATGGCAGGAGTGTGGCTTTTGCTCTTCTAAAAGGGATTTGCTTATTTTTGTTTCTCTAAGGAGCAGTTCCAGTGCACAGCCATTGCACACACCACAGATAGGCCACAGCACTACCGCAGTGGGACAGCACCAACTGGAGAGCTCCTCCCTCATCCGCCTGTGCTCCAGCAGGGAACATTCACTACCTGGCTAGTCACAGAAAAACCTCTCCTTAGAAGAAATTCCCTAATGCACAGGTAAGTGCTGCCTGGAATGACTAAAGCAATGCTCTAAGGGTACATTAAATAACTAGTTTCAGTGCTGGTTCATGACCTCTGGCTGTGGCACCTGCGCCCAGGAGCCTGGGGCCCTTGCTCACCTGGTGCCAGTGCAGTGGTGATTGGTGACACAGGTGACAGCCTATCCCCAGCCATGTCTGACTGGTCTGGGGAAGGGCCATGTCACAGAGCAAACCCCTCGCGTGGCCCCTTCAAGACGTATTCACCCAGAACTGCCCATTCTGATCTGTGCTCAGGTGCCGTGGGCTGCCCTGGCCACGGCTCTGTTCTCCAGGGCCTCATGTGGGCACCTTGCTGAAGGCGCTAGCAGAGCGGCGGAGCTTCCTGGAGACCCTGCTCCTGGAGGCACGAGGCAGCATGGGCGAGGGCGGCTCCACCAACTCGAAGCCAGTGGTGTCAGTGAGGTCAGCGTTTGCACTTGTGGTGAGGCAGCCTGGAAAACAGAGTGGGCAAGGAAAACCCAGGTCAGGACAAAACAGCCTGTGTCCTCAGAATAACCGCATGGCACAGCGCAGCCCCTCCCCTCGCCTCTTCCCAGCCTCTCCTGGGGATCACTCAGGTGAACTTGACCTCCAGAGGAAGAATTTGCTGGAGGCAGCAGAAGAACTGCCATACTATCCTTCACAGAGAAATCGGGGATTTCTCTTTGCCAGCTCCCAGAAGTGAGGAGCAGCGAGGTTTTGAGAAGCCGTCAGTGTCCAGGTGAGTACTGAGCCCCCCAGCATCACCCCCTTTTGGTCTGCACAGCCCCTGCAGCCCCCAATGACTCTCAGGGCCCCAATAGCCCCATGGGAAGGAGCTGGGAAGCTTCTATCCTGCTCACTTGAAGCTCCAACATAAAATAGGTCTGTGTGGGTAATACAAAACTCTTTTTTGCTGTGTGTCATTAAACTGTTCTTGTGTATTTGGCCTGTTACAGAGAGCTGGAAACGAGCATTCCCAGCGTGAGGGCTGGCACAGAACTCTTCCTGGAAGGTCCCTTAACCTCTGGAAAAATCCTGAAGAATCATGATTTCTTCCACTACAAAACAGCTACCCTTGTTACTGGTGCTTATGGTCACTACTGGGGAAGGGTCTTGGGGGCCTCTGGGTATGGGGGGTTATGCTTGGTTGTTGAGTGGAGTCATCTGTTGATTATTTCATGGAGGCCTGCCCAGGCTGGCTGAGGGGGAACAGGTGAGCACATGATCATTAAATGAGACACTAATGACCAAAACCAGGTGCAGCTTCTGTGAGGGACACGCCTTGCCGTGCTCCTGAGGGCTTGACCTGTCCCACGGCATTTCCCGGGGGAACAGTGTTTTATCGGCTCCCTAAGGAAACAGTATTTTTTAAACCATGTTGCACTTCTCTCCCTAAGTGTAAACACCAGTTTTTTATTACAAGTAGGAGGGAGGATCAGCCTCGCAGCCAGGCAGGGAGAGCACAGGAATGTTCTGAACCCTCTCCGAAGTCTGGCACCATTGGCACCACCTCGGAACCTCCTGAGGGATGGTTGTGTTTTGAAGCACAGACCAACTTCCAGTGCAACAACTGACTCCATTCTCAGCTGTGCCTGGCAATGCCACAGCTCTTCACTCCTCCCTTCACCTTCCTAGCCCAGGTAAATCTCAAACGTGCACAAAATGCCCTAAAGGGCAGCCAGGGCCTCGGGTGAAGCTGCCCATGGCTGAGCTAGCCCTCGGGCACAGGTGAGCAGGGCACTGTCCTTGCAGGACAGGTGGGGACATGGCCATGAGTCATTGTGGCAGCAGGATGAGCCCTCAGCTGCTGTCTGAGGACAAAGACCCTGGCTCTGGGCTGCACTTCCAAGGTGAGGTGTAACTTGTGCTTCTGTTAGAGCAGCTCTGGGTGTTTGAGTGACTGAAAGCAGGAGTGGAACAGCAGCAGGACAGCCCGAAGTGTGAAGCCTCTCAGCCTGCCTGCAGCCCTGCGTTTGCATCTCAAAGACAGCCCTTACTTACCAGATTGGTTCTTTGAGAAAACTGACTGAGGGGAAATAGCACATTTTAAAAAGGTGGAAAGTGTGACTTAGCCTGTAAAGGCATTTTCTGTGAAAAATGGAGAGCTGTCAACTTTGGATTAAAACAAAACCTGTGGTGCTATTGGCTGGGGAGAAAAGCATGGGGGAGGGAAGGCCTTGGAGGGAGGTGTTGTGTTTGACATTCCTGCAGTGAGGCAGAATGGCAGATGGTCAAAATAATAGTTTTCTCCAAATGGACAAGCTGAAGCAGCTTAGAAGTAAAAAATAATTACCAGGCGCGTATCGCGGATGCATTACCGTGTGCTGATCACGGGAGGCATTACCTAGCACATACAGAGTTTTTACTGCTCACAGATCGCAGGAGGCATTACTGGGACCATTACTGTACACATATAGTGGGAATCATTGCCACATACAGGAGGCATTCACGTATGCGGATCACAGGAGGCATTACCACACACGGACCACGGGAACCATTACCACATACACATACGGGAGGCATTAATGTACGCAGATCACAGGAGGCATTACTGCGTACGGGAGGCATTATTGAGTTGTTTGTAAGAGGCAGAACTGCACCCTAGAGGCAGAACCACATGCAGAGCGCAGGAGGCGTGCGCAGAGCACGACAGGCAGAACTGCACACAGAGCAGAGGCAGAACTGCACGTGGAGTATGGGAGGTACAAGGCGAATGCAGAGCATGGGAGGAAGAGCAGAGGAGGCATGAGCTGAACATGGAGCACAGGAGGTAGAGCTGAACATGGAGCAGAGGCAGCAAGGGAGGAGGAGGAGAAGGAGAGCTGTTAGTGATGAACTGCAGCAGCAGCAGGGGGGCCTGCAGGAAGCATCGCTCTTACCTGTGGTAGTTACTGTACCAAGAGCATTAACACTCTAATCTAAAGGGAGAGAACAAAACCATGTCAGTGAAGGACCAAAGGGGGGGGAACAAAACCATGTCAGTGCAGGACCTGCAGCACCCTGTGACTGCTGCGCTTGCATCAACCTGACACAGCACCCCCCCCACTAAGGGCAGGAAGGGGAGCTCCCCTCAGGGACCTGCAGAAACACAGACCCATGCACTTCCTCCTGGGGTCTGAGGACTGAAACAACCAAGGGAGATAATGTTGGCAAAAACTGGAATGAATATTCATTGCGCTTCATCTTCGGTCAAATCTGCTGCTGTGGGATGGTGGCGTGCAGCTGCTTCACGCCTCAGCTCCACGTCCAGCACTGTTGCTGGTCACACTATTTGAAACTGGCTAAAATTTGAGGCTTCATGGAGACCTAAATGTCTGTGATACTATAGCCAGGGTAAAACTCCAGGAAGTGAGCAGCCACAGTAGTGATCCTGGTGCCACATAAATTTCCCAGAAGAGGAAGTCCTTGAGTGCATAAAACCTGTCCATGAGCAGTCACACACCTGCACTCAGACAAGACACACACACTCACACACACACACACACAGTGGAGGGCCTCTCACAGGTGAGGCTGCTTGAGAGCATTAAACTTTTAAAGCACATTTCTTGCAGGAGGGATTAAAAACAGAACTAAAATATAGATGATAGCACTTTAAATGCAAGGTTACCTTGCAGAAAGCCAGAGAGAGATGGTGTATTGCATCTTTAATCCAGTCCACAGAACAAACCTGGTTCCTTCCCCAGGGCATGTGTTCTAGCAATGAAGCAGCTGAACACCCCTGAAAGCAAGGGTGAGTAAGGCCATGACCTGTAAGGATGCTGAAGACTGGTACTTGAGAAGAACCATGAAGTTTTCACATGGGCAGTGACCTGTTCCAACCATTAACCTTTCAGCCAGGACAGATCTGTGGAAATCTTTGTTTTCCTTCCTAGTAAATGCAAAGGTAATAAAATTCCAGAGAAAATCATTGTCATAAATCTGCACAGTGTTCCTGATTCCAACTCCCAAAGACAGGCTCCAAGCACACTGTAAGCAGCATCCTGAGCCTGCGTGGAAAAACCCATGGATAACTGAAGCTGGGTTAATCAAAGCCACACACTTCCTCCAGTGCCCTGGAAATTAACACTGTAAAGAGAATCTGACACTACAGGTTAATAACAGGCAGAACAGACCTTAAAATGGCACCCACAGCTCCCAGCTCAGGTGGGAGTGCCGGGCACCACTGCAGACCTCCACGGTTTGAGCGCCTCGGAAATAAGTCTGAAATGTACACTGAAGTTTAATTACTCTCAAGTTGGAGCGGCTGCTGATTAGTTTTGCAAGGCTCAGTCTCAGGGAGGGGAACAACCCCACCAAGTGCTGGGGGCTATGTGGGTGTCACAGCTAGGACAGCCCAAGCCCTCAGCATGAGGCTGCAGGATGGCTCTGCCCCGGTTCTGCTCTGCCTCTGCTGCAGGTCTCTGCTGGCGCCTCAGTGCAGAGGGGAAATGCGAAGGGGCCACATTGCCTCTAGCCTTCTGCGAGCTGACAGCTCGAGCAGCTGGAGCTGTCACCTGGCAGAAGAGACGGCCCATCAAGCTCGTATTTTTGCCCATCCCAGCACTGATTGCTAGGATAAACCCTCCCTCACCACCTCCTCTCCTGGAGAGCATAGCTGGGAGAGGGCCCTCTGAGCCAATTAATTACATGGAAAAGGCACGGGGCCAGGCTGAGAACCCTGATGTGGCTCTCACCCCCCCCCTCCCCGACTGCTGGAGATCCCGAGGGGAACACCAGGTTTGAGAGGGAAGCAGTCCCAGCACCTGCCCAGCCTCGGGGGACAAGTTCGGACTGTCCACCCTCAGTGGTGGCACAAGGGACAGCCCCAGCACTGGGCAGGCGGCCACTTCCTTAGGGCTCTGCAGGGATTTGGACCCTCTGGAGCCAGGCCTGGGCTCCTGGGCATACACCTGCATCAATCACATAGGAGCTGGAGGGGAGACAGAGCTGCTGCCCCCAACACTTTGTGGTACCTGTGACCCTGCCCTGCTTGAAGGCAGGACCATTCCTGACCCTCATGGGGACACTCAGGCAGCAGCCCTGCCAAACGGGCAGGAAAATTATGGCCAGAGCACTGATAACCAAGAGCACACAGGCAAGGAGCAGCTCCCACATCTGCTGGTGCCACTGCAGGAACTCCACAAAGGCAGCCCAGCTGTGGCAGGCTCCAGTCTGCTGAGGATGAGGAACTACCTGGATTAAGCAGACAGGGGAAGCCAGACAGGTCCCTGTGCCTCATCCTGAATAACCCTCACAGGGAAGGAGGAAGAAGAGAAAGCCCTTGAGTCCTGCCTCCTGTGGTAACTGTCCTGGCTCTTCTGCTCCACTTCCCTCAGCTTTTCCTCTTTTTTGACTGCCTGGACAACCTGCACCACCATGGCAGCACCAATGGCTGCACAAGTGTCCCCCCTCACCTGCTGAGCACCATGCCCAGCAGACCTCACACATGCTCCATGCTAACAACAATTCCCCATTCTGCTAGTAACCAGGACAGTCAGGAATTTCCTAAATCCCATATATTAGAAACAAATAGTTCAATTTCAGGCAACACTGACACACGGATTAAACCCAACCCCGGCACACACTGCACATGCTCCAATACCATGGCACAGCTATTCAGTTTCAGATGTGTATGTTTTTAATATTCCCAGGAAAACAGGCAAAAATACTACAAATATCTATCTATCTATCTATCTATCTATCTATCTATCTATCTATCTATCTACACACAAATACAGAGAACATGGACACAGATCTGACAAAACACCCTACAGAGCTTCAAGGAAAAAGACAAAATTATAAAAACCCCAAAGTAGTATAAAAACCCCAGAAAAACCAAACTAAAGCAAAAGGAATCCTTGGCTCAATTACTGTTAAAAAAAGCATCAGTCCTGCTTAAAACAAGAAATACTCTGGATTTGGTTTTGTTTCTGTCAAAAATATTTTTTAAATCTGCGTGTCCAATTCAAATAATCCTTTTGCTTTAAAGTGGCAAAGATAAAGCTCAGCACTGAACAAAAAGTGGTTTAAAATAAACCAGATCTTGTTTGCTGTACATTCAAATGTTTTCTACAAGAACTTTACGCATGTAAAAGTCCGGAGACAAAAGAAAAGCATGTGTCACCTTTGCAACAAAAAGGCTGCAAAATCTCTGTTTTATGTAAATGAGCAGGCACAGCTCCCGAGGCTTCAAAACCAGGGAATGCTGAAAACCTCAATAGTTCCTCGACTCAAGTGTTGCGCTTGGGCAATGCCATAATATTCATTAAAGAATCCATTTATCAACAGATACCACATGTCCAAGTTTTCCAGCACAGTTCTTCTGATGCTCTACTGAAAAGGATTCTTTAAAAACATTAAGCTGGAACGCAAGAATCCGAGATGCTTTCTCTGCCCATTCCACACTACCCATTAGCAACTAAAAAAGCCAAGATTTACACTATATCCTCCCTGATAACGCTGAGCATTGTGCTTTATTTTCCAAGTCATTAGCATGCACAAGAATGACCTCATGGTGAACAGATGCACTTGGATATGGCAGTGATTAGATCAGTCCTCTCAGCAGTCAAGTGTGCCCGTTCCCATTAACCCCTGAGGCGCCGGCGGCAAGGCTCCACTAGGGGGTTCCCTGGAACGCAGGAACCCGCCATGGCGAGCACAAGCCCCTAGGACAGGATCCTTGTGGTGGGAAAGCTATGACTGGAGAGTTCTCCTGAAATATCCAGCGGCCCCTTTCACTTCCAAAGGTTAACACCGTGCTTCTGGCTGCTGATCTTACATGAAAACAGACCAAAGCCCCAAGGAGCCACAGAGGCAGCTGAAGTCGGGGTGCTGCTCTGCCCACTTCAGCTTCACCTATTTTTTTAAAGAACACACAAATATTTTGTTGAATTTCTGGTTTTGGCTGAGAGAGCAAGAACAGCAGCTTAAAGCCTGTCCACTAAAAGGAGAGAAATCTACAGAGGGAAAGAATGAGAATAATTCAATAGTGTTGGATTATGGAGGATTTCCTGGGCTGCCTCTCAAACCCTGCCTAATTAAAATACAGCATGTAATACACCAGTTTAACAACAAAGGGCTGTATTCCCAGCTTTTGTTCCTAATCTGCACATCCCCTACATGAGTTTGGGGACGGCCATTCTGCTTACGAGGCTGCGCTTTCAATGCTGAAGGTATCGGGGCTATCTGTGATCCATACAGGGAGTTTAAGGCTCTGCTCCTCAGAACAGCAAAGGAGATCAACTGGACAATTTTCCTGTAGAATATGCAGCACCTGCAAGACTGGTGACGGGGTGACTAAGCCAGGGCAGGAAAACCACATCCCATGTGAGTCTGAGGATGCATCCCCAGAAGCAGCATCACAAAACACAAAAACATCCAGTCTTAAGAATTATCTCATAGTCAGTGATACCCCAGTAAATCACTGAGAGCTACGTTTGATTTCTCCCTATGCTGTGGTAACTCCTGAGAACACTGCACTGTGATAAGCAGCACCCTTACTCCCTGACCCTCTCTGCTGCACACACGCATTTGCAGCACTGACAGAATCACACCTGAGGGGCATTATAAGAATCAGGTCAGATGAAAATTAATCTTAAATTTATCTGAACAGTTTATGCTCGACAGAGTCACCATTACCAGCTGGCTTGTACTGCCACCTGTGCCAGCTCCATGCATCCCACAGAATCATCAAGGCTGGAAGAGATCAACAAGTCCAGTGGCCAACCCAGCACCACCATCATCACGCCAAGATCATGTCCTGATGCCTCCTGAACACTACCAGATACAGGGAACCCACTGCCTCCCTGGGCAGCCTGTGCCAGTGCCTGACCACTCCTTCAGGGAAAAGTGTTGTTTTTTTTTTTTTTTATTAACTGCTCCCTGACTCCTTTTTTCTGTTTTAGAATAGAAAAATGCCCCCCTGTGTTCCAACGTGGCAGACACGTGATTCCTGCAGGTGCAGGACAGGTGGCTCTATGCCTGGAGCAGGCCTGACTGGGAAACAACAGATCTGCATCCACCCTCCCTGCTCACTGCTGAGGGGCACCTGATGGAAAACACATCCCCATGGCCACAGCTGACACTGCCCCTGCTCATCACTGACTAAATATGCAGGAGAATCACCAGGTAATGTGAGGAGACTCTCTGAAGCGGAGATTCTGACACCAGAAGTCATGGCCAGCCTCCAGTTCGTGAGTGGGAAATTAATTCTGAAGTTCAGAAGTCTGAAAATTGGGACCTGACTGGGGGAGGCTTTACATTTAAAAGCAATTAAAATAATGAAATCATACCCGGGTACTCCTGGTTTAACAGTGTTCTGAAATCCTCAGCTGCTGGGAAACAGTTTAAATGTGTTTGGCATACACAGCTTATCCTTCAGAAAGTGGGGCTGCGGAGGGGTCTGCCCTGTCAAACCACATCTGACACAACACCATGCGCTAAGAACAACATGAAAATGAAACACAACTATGCACAGAGCAAAACGTTTAAAACAGATCACTAGATCTACATTTCTATTTGCTGATACGTCGACAGATAAATGATTCAAGTGCTAACAACCAGCCCTGGGCACACGCAGTGCTCCTATTGAAATGGGCAATTTTTTTGTCTCAGACTTTTGGCAGAGTGTATAAAAGAATTTAATGCACAGCTGTTCTACTTTTTAATGTAGGAAACATTAATCAAAGCTTTAAGTTATAAGCTTTCCTAGCGTTGTTTAGTATTCCAGTTCAGCAGAGATCAATAGATCCATCCCATGTTCCCTGACGCCTCTCCAGGACGAAGAGGTGCGATTATGTAAATGGCCCCGGCTTCCTCCCCCCTCCTGCCAGCGCTTATCTCCAAAGCCTTCTGCCTGCTGCTCCTGGCCACCACTGCCCGGCCAGCACAGGCCTCTTATCTCCTCACAAAGCTCCAAGCACACCAGGATTGGAGCCAGCAACGCCAGACAATGCTGCGCGGCTGGTTTTATTCGTAAGTGATTTATGTGAGCAAATTTAATTTCTTCCTTCAGTGTTTCAGTTTAGATGGAAGATATCTGCTAACAAGTCAGGCTAAAGAGAAATAGAGCAGATGTCCTGCAACGTTTATACGGGTTGGAATTAATCTATTCAACAATCCAAAAGAGAAGCAGGGAATGATTAGAAAGTGCCAGTGTCACCCTAGGAGTGTCAACGACGGATTAAGGAATCTTTGTTAGAGAGTCCAGCACACAGTGACCAGATACTTTCTGGATGCTGGAAAAAAACACATTTTGAAGGCACTAGAAATGTACATTTCAGAGCCAAAGCTCCCTTCCAGGAGACGTTCACTTAATCAAACCAGCCGGCCAGCAATTGTGACTGCACACTAACCTAACCCTCCACAAGGCACATGAGGAATAAATTCCCTGAGTTTGGCACAATGCTGTCACCTCTCAGCAGGCGGATGACTGATGAGCACTGATGTGCGCGCATGCACACACAGACACCACACCCCCCCCACACCCACACCCCCATCACAAACCCCGCAGAGGCTCCAGGCCAGGTGCTGCAGGGCAGCCTGCGGTGCACTCCCTGTATTGAAGGGACGCGCCTGCATCCCGCACGCCGCTGCGATTCCCTAACAGCACCCCGTTCCTGCGTTTCTTGTGCATTAATCCCTGACCCTGGTAGCTCAGCAGCATAATCCCCATTTAGCATTAACAGCAGCTTCCCCTGTGAGGAACTATTTCTGATAAGTGAGCCCCAATTCAGGCCTCACTTTTGTACAACATATTCCCAACTCAGCAAGAACCCAGAATCCTGAATGAGCCCGAGCCCATCACTGCGAGAAAGTTCATTAACCTCGCTGGAGTTGGGGGTTAACAGGATGGCTGAAGAAAGGAGCAGTGCGAATAGCTCTGATGAAAAACAAATTAAAATGAATGTCATCATTCCTTTTGATATTCATTAGTTGATTCAGGGGAAGAATAGTCGTCTTAAATTTGCAAGCATTTATCTACAAAAAACAGGTGTACATCTGCTGCTCAAGTGCTTCTTTGGGCTACAGAGAAGAATAACATGCAGAGACTCACCAGTTCCACCAAGGGAGTAGCTGGGAGAGGGAGAGAAGACCTGAGCGGCAAAATCCTCAAACGTCATCATTTCTTTATGGTTCTGGATGATGGCTTCGAGGTACAGAGCTCTCTCCTCATAACTGCGACGCCCCATTAAGGAAAGGTGTGTGCAGAACTCAAGGCTGTCTCGCGGCATCCCCGAGCACCAGCTCCCAGCCCCACATCCACACTGACCGGGCTGGAACGGGCAGGGAACTGGACCAGAACTGCCCAACAGTTCTGAAATGGGAGCAACAAGGAGGGGATATATTCAGGGCTGGAAATTCAGGATAACATCTCTTGAGCTTCCTGACTGAGAAGCTGCGACCTGGGAGCTGCCGAGCACAGGAGCAAAGCCCCAGATCAAAACTCACCATCACAGACAGGCTGTGGCACTAAGGGAAGTTCCTGGCACACAATATTCCTGTTCCAATTACCAGAAAAGTAACTAGATTGGAGGAAAAAAGCCACAGGACAGAGAGATACACCCCCCTCCCCCCACATTCATTTGATCACTGGACTTCTTAGAAGAAATTAAGAAACATAAACCAATTCCAAAAGCGTGACGGCTGTATTTAGGGCAGGTGCTAGAAGGTATCCCAAATAAATGATGCACAGTGGACAAACCCAGCCCACAACTTGCATGCATTATGGCCTGAATAATGCAGACAACAAAGCGAGCTAACATCGAGACTATTGCCTTTTAATTAAAACTCGGCAACCTGGAACACACAGCATTCAAATGTGTAATCAAAAACCAGTCACCAATAAAACTTACAAGCGTAACAAGCTGAAGCAACTTTCCAGCTGTCTTAATAGGACCCCTGCTTGCGGCAGCCTTTCACAGCGGAGAAAGCAAATCTTCCCCTTTTGTGTGCAGCTTCTGTCTGCTCAGAAGGTGAATCATACACTTCCAATAACAGGATAACGCCTGGGACAAACCTACAATGGGCTGGAGAGCCTCATGTATGACTTTATGAATTAGGGCTCACAGGAGCCAGGATGACATCTCATTCTCCGTTTCCTCAGTGAAAACAAAAGTTTTCAGCGCCTCATTGTGTTTCTGTTATGGGGAAATGCACTCGAGCTCCGCAAGGCTGTTCGCTGGGAGCAAAGGCCAAGCTGAATTTAGAAATTAGGAGCAGGAGAATAACACCAGTGACAACAGAATGCAGGTGAGGGTATTTAAAATTGAAAAGCATTACTAATTAATATTGAAGTGCCATTTGTGACTTGCAGTACATTAACAAAACCACTCTGAAACACTATTAAAAAAAAAATCAGAGAAAAGCAGTGCTTAAAGCCAGGAGACGGTGGTCTAGTGTCGACCTCGAAGGGAATAAGCAAAGCTCGTTCTCAGTGCACGGCGAGTTCCTGCAGGCGTGGTAGCAACAAAGGGAAGAGAAAGAAAGGAAGAATTTTGCATTTAACGCTCGCAGAGGACGATTGATACGTGATAAATCTTCTTATAAACTTCCCGTGGAAGCCTAAAGAAAGAAAATCAATAGCCAGCATTTCAGCGTTTGCACCTGCTGACAGCGTTATTTGCTCAGTTTTCCTGCCTTGCCCGAAGCCGGGGAGAACGCATTCCTGACAGCGCCAGCCCGCGGCGTGCAGGGCTGCCTCCCCTTTATGGGCTGAACTCCTGATGACTCTTGTTAATGAATAGGCTGCCAAACTTCCTCCGAGAGGAGGCACACGCCTGGGCCCAATTCTAAAGGGACTGACGGATGCCATTCACTCCTCATTATGGAGATGCTGATTCCTCGGCGCTGGGCTGTTGCCAGGGCCGTGCGGAGCGCGCTGCCGGGCGAGCGCCGGCCGAGGGTGGCGGGGGCTGCGCGCCCGTCTGGCAGCAGCCCCTGTGACACGGAGCTGGCACGTGCTGCCGCAACGGGAGCGGACCCGGGCGTGACAAATTGCTGAAAGGGCTCAGCGACACCAGGGGCTAGCGACCACCTGAGCCTGCGGGCCGGCCGGCAGCGCTCGATTCATCGCTCGGCCCCAGCCGGGGCTGCTCGTGGGCTTCCAACCAGGCTGGGGGGACGAGAAAAGGCTTTTCATGCTCTGCCTGATAATGCCCTGCTGGGTCCCGAACAGCTCTGCACATCTCACACAGCAGCACACCCGAGCACCGCGCAGGGCTGCCCGCTTCAGATAAATGCTGTACAGAAATGCTGCCCAGGTTTGCTCTGCACCTGGTAAAACCCTATTGATGAGCTGGAGGATGCTGCTCACCACACAAAAGACTGGGAAAAACCGCCTGGACAAACAGCTGAGCAGCTAGAGGAGAGGCAGCTGAGGAAGACCACTCCATGATCTGGAGAGCCCTGCAGATCCACCAGCACTTTGGAGGCACACAAGGGAGACCCCAGCTCAGCACCTCTCCTGCACACTGAAAAGCCAAAAGCAGTGGGTGCAGATACCCCCAGCACAGCGAGGCCTGGTGCTGCACACCCCAGCACACACCAGCCACCTTGGCTTGGCGCTCCCCGTGCCCTCCTGGGCTCCCTGGAGCAGCGGGAGCACAGCAGCTCCTGCCATAAGGGCAGTGAATGGGATGCCCGTGCTTGTTTGTACTCACAGCTTAATCAGAAGAGAGTTAAGTGACTGCAGCAAATTGAAATTAAACTCCCTGCTATCTCTGTCTCAATATACAGGCACATTTGGGAGAACAGTTGGGATTGATTAAAAAAAGAAAAAGTCAACTAAAATTTTACTGAAGTTTAGGAATTTGAATGTGGGAGCATCATGAACAAGTTGTAAAAAAACCTTCTGAAAAACACCTCCGTCCTGTAAAAAAAGCATCACGAGGTTTCCTATTTATTGCCCTGTAGGAATGAGTCTATCCTGACAATCTCTGGAACATTGCTTCTGTCAGGGCTGCCCCATAGAAACATGCTGTGCCTTCAGCCTAAGAGCCAACCACAAAATATCACTGAGTCAGAAATATTAGAACCTCACTCTGAACCTCTTTAACCTGACCTTTGTGTTACGGCTCTCCTGCAAGTTCTGGGCAGAGCCCAGCTGTCACCAAGGTACCCCCAACACCAGGCAGAATTCAGATCAAGTGTCACATAAACTACCAGTTTAAAAATGCAGCCATGGATCAGCAACCCCTCAGCTCTGAGCAGAGCTGGGAGGGAGCCCCGAGTGCCTGGCTGGCTTTCCTAGAGCAGCCTCGGGGCTGGAGCGCTGCAGGGAACACACAAATCCTCTGCTGCGGCAGGCCTGGATGCAGAGGATGGGCTGTGAGCTTGAACCCTACCCTGGCGGAAAGCTGGACAGCTGGCTGCCCTGATTAACTAAGTCTCCTGTTATCTGGGGGCTTGGGGTGTCCCCTGAGATCTGCAGATAAATGGAGTTATACCAGACCCTCAAAGAAGCTGATCAAAAGCTCCTCTTTTAATATGTATGGCAATTTGACCCACCTCTCCATGGCTTCATTATTTTACATTTTGCTTCCGCCAAGGCAAAACTCCAGAGCAAAATGTTTTAGAAAAGACACAAACAGGTTTGTTTTTTATTTCATATGAAATGACATTGAGCCATGACAAAGTGTGAAATACTGATCATGAACACATATAAAACTGTGGGACAGCAGGAATTTAGATCCTATTTGAATATAGCAATCTAATCTCATTATTTGAATATTATGAGCTTCTAGTCGTGTTTTATGAGCAAACCAATTATTTTAACATTTCAACCACACATTGAAGGCTGTTTGAAAAAAAAAACCCAACATATTAAAATGTGAACATCAGCCATTTGCAAAAAAACCACAACATCTTATTGTAGCAGCAGGATGACCTGCAAAGTGAAACACACAGGATGTCCTTCCAGATGGAGGATGCAAAAGAAGACAAAAGGCAGAAGCTTTTGAAAATTCACTGGAGAGGTGGATACCAGCCAGCACTCAGCTCTCACCCACCAGCATCACTTCTATGTTGAACCTATACAACACAGAGCCAGTTTCAGACACACAGTTTAAAACATAATGACCTTGAAAACCCTTCAAAGCCCTCATAATCTGGGTTCTGCAGGTGACCTGAGCCATCCCAAGGCAGGATGTGCCCACTGTTTCCCTCCCTGCACACAAACACAACACTAAACCATACCAAACTGCCCTGTTGAGACACAAGGGAATATAAAGATGATGACTCAAGCAGATCCTGAAAATACAGAATTTTTGCTTATTAACCTTAACTCCATGCCGACCTCAAGCAAAACTCTCAGCACCCCACTCCTGCTGATGGTAGTGGCCAGCTCATCCTGGCCTACGCTACTGTTTGAAAATAAAAACATTTTGGCAGCATTTATATACTGACACCGAACCATGGAAAGAACAGTGTGCTCTGCTGACACAGCAGACAAATAAAAGACAGGAGTGTTTGTGGGTTTGTGGCCAGGCTGGGGAGAAATGCCTGGCTGCTCTCCATGGCCCACAGGTCGTGCCAACACCGCAGGGCACCAGTGCCATGACTGGCACCCAGGACACCGCCAGGGTCTACAGAAAGCACTTGCTGCAACGCCTGTTCCTGCAGCTCCAGAGGGACCCTAATGCGGCCTGCTGGCATGGACACGCTGCAGCTCCCATCTGCGATGTGCAGCCCACCCAGAGAAGAGCTTTTGGGGCATCAAGCCAGTGGAGAAGCTCAAAGTATAGAGGGAGACAGCTCTTTCCAGCCCATCGGACATCAAGGCTGGCTATACGTCCACATGCCAATTCCTTCTTTATCCAATTAAAGAGACCTGCAGAAAATCTTTGAATTTACTGTTCAAGGCAAGAAACATCTATTTCAGTTTCCTCCTGATTGTATCATAGGGCCCAAAGATGGTTCACAAAAAGGGTTTGCTCCTGACACTGTGACAGCGGTTTGGAAAACAAACAAAAACATAAATGTTTGGGACTTACCAAAGCAGACTAAAGCCAGGACCATAAAACTGAGGTTAGCAGAGATGTGTTGGCTGATGACCTTTCTGCACCTAATTGTCCTCCCCAGCTCTGAAGAGGATGGAGTTACTGTGCTTTTAAAATGTGGTGTGAGGCAGTTTTGGTGTGAAACTCAATCTGCTTGATTGGGCTCGCCATCATTTACGGTCTAGTGACCACCACCACCGCACGAATTTCACCGAGAACTTTTGGGGGAATTTTAGTAACATATATCCTTCACTAAACAGGTGCAATTAAACTGTACCTGTCAGCCACCACAGACTTATGTGCTTTTTATAAACCGAACCATCTGAGATGGAAACTTTCCAGTGACGCCTGCCTTAAACCGGTCCGTGTAACACATGAGACACGCGTGAGCAGAGGCTGTGTGACCGATGGGATCTGTGGGCCCCCTCTCCCCATGGCCAGCCCCCATCACGACCATCTGTCCACACTGCAGCCAGGGGAGCCAGGGCTCCCTTGGCGGAGCAGGGTCGGCCTGTGCCAGGGCTGCTGTTCCTCCTCCTTATCCAAAACGGGCAGATGATCCTCTGCTGCCAAAACCAAGAGCTCATCCTCTCTGTGGCATAATTTTCTGCTGCTGTGCCACCAATCACACTGACAGGCAGCCCTCTGTGCTGGGGGGGATGGCTGGAGCCCAGAACACCCTGGTGTAGAAGAGATATGACTCTCCCTGAGACCAACAGGTACAGAGAGGTCTGCAAATGGATTCCTCATCTGTGGAGCATTTGTTTGCCCAGTGCCTCGGCACAGTGCCTGTAGCTCTGTCACCTCCCTCCCTGCAGCAGGACCTGGGTCCCTCACAAGGATCACAGAAGAACCTCGGTGCTGATTGAAGGAGGTGGGCCTCAGGTCTCCGAGAACCTGCAAGTGCTCCGAGTCACAGGGCACGCTGCCACAGCACGTGGTGCAAAACAGCGGCTCCCATGCAGACGGTCGCCAATAATTGCTTTAAAGGGGAAAGTGCAGCAAAACAACAACAGAAACGCATTTCACACGGTTTCAAAGCATCTCTGTGGAAATCAAGCAGTGTAACAGCAAAGCCATACTGAAGGTGCCCTGAGGCTAAAGGCTCCAGCTCACGCTTGTCTGTGGGGAGCTCCATGCCGGCGCCTGGCTCCTGACGCTGTTGGGCAGCATGGGGCCCGAGGTGTGCTGCGAGCACCTGTCTGGCAGAAGCACTCGCCTATTGCTCTGGGATAGCAAGAATATGTGGCACATTAGTCATGCCAAGTGCTTCAGGGGAGAATCTTGCATTTATTATGAATAAGGCAGAAAAGAAGCTTTCATCTTAATTTCCAAGCACTCCTGCAGGCGGGAAGCCCCTGGGAGCAGACACATGTACCATTACAGACCAACCGCTCTGCAGCAGGAGCAAAGGGACACCGGGTCACCCCCCTGCTCCCATACCACTCTGTACTCTGACAGCACTCGAGCTCATCCCTACCCAAAGCTTTGTAATTCTACCAGAGTCCCTGCAATGCTCTCCTTCCAGCTAGTCATGCTTGTACACAGACCTGCTCTGTTGAAAAAAAAGCTGGGCCTGTGCCTCATTCCCTTTATTAACTTTGTCCCCATTAAGCATGTTCCTCATGTGCTACGGAGGTGAAAAACCACAGACAACTGTGCCTAAAACATGGCACTCTACATTTTGCATGGTGCAACCAGCCAGCCCTCTGCCCCATTCAAGGTCTAGCTGGCCACTACATCCCGTGCTTACCACTGTACTAACACAACTTGGATGAAAATATTTCAATTGCAATGATGACATAATGGCCTATTACCAGTTCAGAGCTGCAGGAGCCCGGACTGGTAACCCATTCCACAGGGCACACCGAGATACAACCACTGACAGGCTGCTTACGAAAGAGCTCTGTATCGTGACACCTGGGCACAAAAGTTTTCACCAGCAAATTAGTGGGGCATGATTCCCCCCAAATATACTTTTTCTGAAAGCAGCCATACAGTTCCCTACTCAATCCTGAGAGATAAAGGGACAGGAATTGCCCAGGTCCAATTGAAAGCCACCTTCCCAGTGCCCCAGAGCAGTGATGTTGAGCTCCTCTCTCCTGAGGGCACTATGGAGAGCAAGAACCCATGCTGGGATCACAGCGAGCCACTCGGCTGGGATCCGCACTACCTCCACTGTGAAGTTCCAGGTGGAGCTCACAGGGATCCAGCCAAACTCCAGATCCCAAGGTGGTGCAGCCAGGACAGCTGGGCAATGAGATTCTCCCACCATAAATGAAGAGGAGCTGCTGGCAGGGGGATGCTGGGCCAGCTACACCTTCTTATCCTGTACCCAGACATGTAGGAAAGGCGTGGACTTGACTGCTAGGTTTGTGAGTTTATTTTATGAATTATATCCGTTGATGAAAAAATGCTGTTGGTATTCACTTATATCTTAAAATTTTGTAATTTAAAAAAACAAAACAAAACAAAACCAACAAACAAACAAACAAACAAACAAAACAAAAAAAAAAAGACAGAGGGCTATAAAGGTTTTTGACCTGGTGCTGTTACTCTTTGGTCATTGCACATACACAAACACACAGACTTGCAGTGTTTCCAGTTTAACACCCATGTATATTTAACATTCCTACACTTGTTGCCACTCCTCTCCCCAATCACAAGGATATTCTAAATCCAGAAATGTCACCAAAAGAGTTCACATGCCACACAAGATCTGCTCCACAGTGCACCTGGAGACAAGGAACAGGTCAAGCTCCATCACAGCAGTACCCAGGTGAAGGTACAGTTGGGAACCTCCTGGGATAATGCCATACTCCAAACCATTCAGAACCTGAAGGTGCCAGCCTCTGCAATTCCCAGCTTTGAACCTAAATTGCCAGGAACAGGGGAAGGGGAGATAATGCCAGACTCTTTTTAAATGAGAATATGCCACAAAATTGTTTACATACAGTCTGGAACAAAATTATTTGCACTGGCATTCATGGGGTGTGATTCTTACCCCGTGGAACAGCTGCAGAGACACTAAGGTGGCTTTGTGTGCTCAGGAGACCAGCCTCACTGAGCTGCTGCTGAGCAGCACACAGATAGAGGGATTCCTGGAATTATATGGAATATGAATGCACATGCCAAACGAATTTGTTCCTAAAAGAAGCTCAATTAATTTAGTTTTAACTGAATCACAGCCAGTGGAACAACATCTCAGAAAGGGGCACCTCTGTGCCTCATATAACTGATGGACTGTCAAACTCACTCATTAAGGAACAAGTCTTTTCTATTTATAAAAATATATCAGCTACTAAATGTTACCAAACCCTGTCAGTTTGATAAGACTATGATGATCTGGCAGCTACAAGGAGAACAAAATACAATTATACAAAGTAATTTTGCCCCTTCTAGTTTATTACAGATATTTTCATTATTTCTGGGTCTAACACTAAATGGCTCAGTTTCAGGTCTATTATAGGTCTATATATTACATTTATTACAATCAGGGACAAGTAACTGGGGCTTATTATCACATCCATTATGAGTGACACTATTTGCAAGATGCTTAACAGAAAACAGACTTGTTGCTGCAGTGAGACAAGCTGGGAAATTGCTCAATTTTAGAGGGTAGGAAGGAAGAACAAATTAGAGAAAGCAAAGCAATGAGCCAGCGGGGATTTCCCAGCTTTAAATTAAAACCAATATAAGGAGGAGGGAGGTTTAAAATTATCCCCTGATATATTTGTGTCCAAAGCATGGGCTGCCCCGGGCACGGAGCTGTGGGTGGCACAGACAAACAGCTCCTAGGTCTGACCGAGCGCCGGAGGCCACGAGGGCTCCATTTCTCAGTGTCCCTTTCCATGCCATACCTGTGCCCCCCAGCGGGTTCCTCCGGCCACCCTGGCCACGCTGACCAGCGGCTGGCACCGCACGGCAACACCTGGCGCTGCCTCCAGCCGGGCCCTGCAGCAGCTGAGGCCAGAGCACCCTGCCAGGTGGCTGCACTTCAATGACACTGACTGGCATTGTAGGGTTAACAAGGAGCACGGGGAAATCTTTTATTCATATAACACAGAATGCCTTCTGTTGATCTTTGAATAATGTTGCTTAAAATCCATTAAATGAACATACCCTTTCAACAGACAGCCCACAACAGGTAGAGCAGCACGCACTCACTGCCGGCTGCCTCGGCCAAACGGCATCCACAAAAGCAGATGATTAAGTCAGCATTTAAAATAACATTTTTTCTCCCTGAAAGCTACCTCCCAGTAGGGAAACTGGATTCCACTTCCACAGCACAGCTCAGCCAGTGTGCATGCTGTGATGGCTCCCCATTTTCCCAGAGGAGTAAATTAAAATTCTGGTGCATATTTATAAAATCTGCTTTTTTTAAACTTATGAGGTGGGATATGTGAGTGGAGAGGGAGCAAAACTGAAACTATAAGTTACTCCTTCACAAATAGGCAAGTCAACGCATTGGTTTCACTGCTGTTAACTTCTTCTAAACATTCTACTGTTTCTGAAAAAAATTCCCCATAAGTTTCAAGTAATTCAGGGTGGCCATCAAGTCTTATCATTACAATTAATTACAGGACACGTTCCTGAGTGAGCAGTGCAATACACTATTAAACAATCAAGTTCTAAATCCAAGCACAAGAGAAATGATGGTGGAAGTGGAGAGAGGGCAGTGAGGAGGGCTGCTTGGCTGGCTGCACACCTGAGCTGACAGCCTGCTTTAGCACCACGGACTGGCCAGGTTCAAACCAGCTCTGAAAAGGAGTGAGAATGAGACCAGAAACCAGACTACGGTATACAGGTATTAACACACAGGGGAAGGGGAATGGAAGTGCTGAACCCCAGAACAGTGCAAAAGAAAAACTCTTGCCTATTGGAATAAATATGGCAGAAACAAGAAGTGACAAAACACAAGGTAGTCTCAAAGAATAACTGAGGTGCTGCTGGAGCCCTTCCCAGTTTGGGGCATTCTGTGTATTCAGGTTAAAAGCTGCTGATGAGCAGTGCAGGAGCAGAGCAGACTGGGGCTGGGCCCAGGAAGCTGCACGGTGAGAGGTGCAGTGACCTGTGCCCGTGTGAGACCCCCCAGGTGCTCACAAGGTTGGGGTCACACAGGTACTCTAGGGAAGAGCACCAGTGAGCAATTGTGCTGTGCAAGCACTGGGGCTATGCACTCCTGCATCCCCAAGGTGTCTGGGTTATGGAACACCCACTTCCACCCCGATGAGATTATGGCCGACTCGCAGAGCGGCAGCACTTTGTTAAAATGGACAATTAATCTGATTTGAGACAGCAAATGAGCGAGCCAGTGCTGCTGCACAGACAGCTGGGATGGAAGGGGGAATCCTGCAGGAAAGTCACCGGTCCCTACAAGCCAGCGCAGGCAGGAGAGGTGGATGGCAACTGGTGACAAGTGAGCTGCTCCAGTCATTTTTCCAAGGCTACCAAAAACCTGCCCTGGAGCCCCCGGCGACAGCCACTCTGCTCCGCACAGCCCCTTCCATCTGCTTCCTGCCAGGCCCTTCTGACACGTCTCATTCTGCAGCCAGCACAGAGCCGCTCCTTTGTGAGGGGTCCACAAATCACCGCGCAGGCCCACCCTTCCCCGGCACGTGCCTCCAAGCACCGTCTGCAGCTCCACACATCACAGAGAGGACCCTAAGGGAGCGCGTGTGCCCGGCAGCTCGGTCCTTGTGCCCAGGTGGCACAGACTCCCCACAGACCCAACCTAAACACAAACCTGGAAAGCTTTCGCTGAAGCTTCCTCAGTGCCCTCACTGCTGCTTCCAGCCAGTGCCCTTTAAGCTAAACTTCTGAAGTTCTTTGACATCCTTAACTGCTGAGTCATGTCGGGTATAAAAGGAGATCATGAGGATCCCAAAGAGAAGGCACGGAGCACAGGATGAATTTTTAATGAAGCATCAAAGTTAGTGGAAGAGGAGAAGGGCAAATGTGCAGGGACGGCAACCCAGGGAAGAAGCAACACAGCAGGAACAACTGCGTGTTGCTCTCAGGTTTTCCTGTATTCAAGTTTTATTCCAGGTTTTGTTTAACTTACTGTCTCAAATTTCACCCAGTTTGAAAAGAAAGGCTTTTATCATTCAAATACCAACTAATCCGTCTTTTGCGGGACACAACCAGCACTCCACTCACTCCTGCCCATTTACACTGTCTCTTCCCATACTTATACCCTGAGGAACTCAGGAAATAATTTCTTCCCAGTCAGTTACAAAAAGAGAATTGATGTCTTTTGGCATAAGAAAGGCTGTTCATAGCTGCTCATTCTCCCCACACCTTTGTCACTATCACTGTCACCACACATATCAGGCCCCTGCTACGTCAGCTCAAGCTGGTCCTGTTAGCAGCCTGCAGAATTTTACCCATTAGCTGGAAAATGCCCACTGCAACCCAAGATGAGCCCATCCAAATAATTTTACTTGCCAAATAACTTTGGAAATACATGACAGCCTTGTCTTTGGGTGTGATTTCAGAGCCTACAGTGAGTGCCTCTTGCACTGCCAAGCTTTCCAGTTTGGACTTGCGGCGTGTGACTTGGTGTAACAGCAGGAACGCTGGCACACAGAAGTGGGATATTGGATATTAAATATTTGGCTTCTTTGGCAACACCTCTCCTCACTGCCTGCCCTGGTGTTTATCTCTGCAGGCACACTGCTATCAGATTCCCTGGACAATGCCAGCAGTATCACTGCAGATGCTGCTACCTTGCGCAAGGTTCCGCTCCGGGGCTTAGAATCTGCCTCTCTGAAGCAGACACTGCTCTGCAGCAAGAAACAATGCCCAGCACTTGCCATGAAAAGAGAGAAAGTGAACATTAGCACATCAAAGGCCCCTTTCTGAAAAAAGAAAAATCGCACGATGCACACTTTAATCTTTCTGACAATCTATGCATAGCCTGAGCTGAATTCTATTTTTCACACAAATGGGAATGCTCCATATGAGCACTTCTGTACCAACAGCAACAAGAACAGAGAAACACGAGCTAGCACAGACTTTGAACTTTTAAAATATGGATTAACACACAATAATATTTAACAGCTGATAGAACAACATCCTTCTTATCTCTCTTAATAAACCCAAATAACATCAAACATTTCACAGGCAACCTACAAAAAGGCTGCTAAAATATTTTAATCTAAAAATAAAAATAAGTTAGTATTAAACATAATATAGGCAATATTAAATCTTAATGTAAATGCCTATTGTATAAAATCAGTTACCTGACAGAGAACAGCCCTAAGTGTAATTCCCTTAATTAGCACTTCTATTTAGCTAACTAAAGGTGGAAGGCAACCCCTGCTTACAGATTTAAAACAAAATATTGCTAAAATATGTATTACGTATGCAGCATCCAAACTCATTCTGTTGCATTAAAGCAAGATTTGTGCCTGTACGTGTCCTTGCAGTAGGACTCACATCCATCAGCCCCGAGAAGTAAACACTGGGGGCATCTCTGCACATCCAGAAAGCCAGAGCACAGGCAACAGCGGGATCCCACCAGAGAAGGGCAAGAGGTCCCTCCTCTCATTCCTTCACTGGGATGTCCTGTTTGCTGCTCAAACCTCACCAAGATTGTCTGCACATTTTTTCATCTGAAAATGTGTTAAACCGAGCACAAATGCTTGTGGAGAGCAGGAGAGGGACTGCCCAGGAAGAACATCCCATTTTTCTTTATGTAAACAGATCTGCACCCCCTAAATATCAGCTGTAATGGAGCGGTACGATTTACAAACATGCCTTAGTAAATGCACATGCTGAATAGATTTGCTCCTAACTAAATCTCAGCCAGAGGAACAACATCTTGGAAGAACTTCAACAAGATCCCAGCCTTGGACTTGCAGAACATCAACAATGGAGAAGAGGCAGCACCATGGCTGAGACCCACACATCTGACACTGCACACAAGCCAGCACGTTCCCAGACAAAATACATGCACTTCCCAAACTGCTTGAGAAAGAAATCCATTTTTCTTTCAGATCTGCCAGTAACTTAGAATGCTTCAGTCCTAAAAAGGAGCAGGGGAGCACACGTGGATTCGCCAAGCAGACTGTTTGAAATGCGAGATCACTGGTGAGACAACGAACTGGCACAGAGAAATATTGAAAAAGGAATTAAAAATAGCTGTTCTGGAAATCTCTCCACAGAGAAGCCTGCCAGTGCTTTGGACACCCACCGTGCCACAGACCAGCACGCTGAAGCACCACAGAACCAGGGGATCTCTGCACTTGTTTCACAAAAAATTATCCATAATTTACAGGGTTTGTGTTGCTAAACATGGCCCCAGGCCCAAGACCTTTATTTTGCCTTCATATTTTGCTTCTTCAGTATACAGCCTTGCTCAAAGCACCAGCTAAAACACATACTGGGGGAGGAAAGAATGGCCGGACCGGACAGATGGTTGGCCTTTGGATGCTGAAAGGGATTTTGAGGGAGTTGAGTAGTATGACTTAATTCTTGTCCTGAATATTGAAGGTAAATACAGATCAATCCAAATGAGGCAGAGCACAGCTACAGCCCTCCACCACCGTCCTGTGTGTAAAAACCAGTAGCAGATCACAAATGCAACAATGCATAAAATCCCCAACATTTTCTTTAAACTCCTGCCACTGGAAATACTGCCTCTCCTGTCTGCTCAGCAAACAGAAATTGAAAGATTTTTTTAAAAATGCAATGATTTATTCCCTGCACACAGATCACTGACTCAGCATGTTTCTGCACAGTCAGAATGCACAGAGGTGAAGCAGAGAAACTCTCAGAAGCTCGGGTCCTGCTGATTTCTCCCAGTCCTGGACCACAGGGTCCTCTGACAACTCCAGTGGCAGTGGTGGATTCTGCTCCATCCTAAAAATCTCCTTGTAGTGAATGCTACATAAAACTAACAAAGCTGTCTCGGATCTGATGCTCAAAATGTAACAAAAGGATGAAATCTGAGGGCAGGAAAATGTGTGTCTGTAGGTATCATGTTTCTAATGTTCTTCTAGTAAGTACTAACATGAAAAATGAAACATTTGGTTTACTGATGTCTGTGCATTTTCTTTAACAATACAAGGGTGGATTCAAACCCCTTGGTTTGGGCAGTAAAGAACACTGGAGACCCTGTGAGGCATTTGTTTGCAAACTCCAGTTTCACAGATACTGTAATTGATGAACAAAGTGGGAACAGAAAGTAAAATCTCTCCACTTTGCTTTCCGAGATCCTGGGACTTTGTGTGTTGACTTTTGGGATTCCAAACTGCACGTTGCTGTGGCATTTAAAACAAACGGAAATGCTGGCATGCAAATCCTATTCAGCAACTTGAGAATACTGAGGGCTTTTACAAGGCAAGGAACACGTTAAAAGTTCATTAATTAACCAGTGCTTGGGAACAGATGGAATGGCTATCTGGGCTCTAATTACTGCAAGTTGGGACAGAGGTTCACAGACCTTAATGAGGTTCAATAAAATGAATGATTACACATCAATCACAATTAGAGAAACCTGTAAGATGAGCTGAATTATCATGGCAACAAGTCATAAAACATGGGAGCACAAAACCCAGCAGGTTCTGCAAAAGCCTCGGAAGGAAAAGTTTCTGAATTCAAACAGTTCTCCTAAGATTTCAGAGAAATAACTGCTCCCTGAACAACCCTTCAGGGGTTCCCAGCTGGAAGGTGCACAGGGGAAGGCCTGTTTTACTTCAGAAAGCCACAAACCATAGGCCAGCAAGGTGTCAGATAATCCACACTGTCTCATGGGTGAAAATCAGCCAGGTGGATGACCCTACAGAGGTGCCACAAATCCAGCTGTTCAGCACAAGTTACAGATACAGTTCTCCAAAAAAAACGGGCCTAGGCCAATTCAGGGAAGTACTAAAACCCAGAAAACTACCTGAGACTTTGTTTAAGAGGAAATACTGTACATGTTCTAGATTGTTACTAAACATTAGGTTTAAGAAATCATCAAAAGCCATCTGCTCCTGTTTCTACACTAGAACCTGACAGTTAAAAGCACTGGGGAATACACACAGAATTATGATGCTGAGGAAGAAAACCCCATAAATTGAATATGCCAGCCAGAAAACCTGCTACAAAAAGTAGCTTTCTCCTATTCCTCTCACTTGATGTCACCATGTTCATGTCCCCAGTAACAGGATGGCTTTCAAAGCTTTTCAAATGCAGGTAGAGGGGAAGCTCCAGCTTCTTCTCTGTCCTTCCATTCTCTAAAGGATGATGGAGGATTATGGTGCTGCCCATCAAAGCATCTTTTATAAAGCAGGCACAAAAATTTCTGTGCCTCCCTCCTTTTGGTATCAGCTGCATAGAGTCAGTCAGGCTGGAGGGGAGTCAGATCTGTCTCACCTTCTCAAAGCATGGCCAGCACTCAACTCAGACACTCATTTTCAATAACAGAAACCAAGTCATAAAGAAAATACAAATCTAAGCCTAAAAACGTTTTTTCTGTTTAGAAAGCTATTCCTTAACTTTTCATTAAGCAATTTCAGCATGCATGGCTCATGAAAACCACACACTGAAGTCAGGATCTCTTCAAAAGAGAAAAAGAGAAGTTTGAAAAATTACATAAACCTGTACTGGTGATTGCATGTTTGTGTCAGCACCAGTCCCTGGAGCGCTGGGGAAGTACCCATGGAAATGCCCACATATGGGTCTGCTCTCCTGCAGCCTTTGTGCTTTCCCACCACTGTTTCTGGGACAAGGGAACAGCCCTGCTGGATGGAAACTGCCTTTCCAAGGCCAGCACCCGGGCTTTGGCCCTGGCGAGGACACGGTGCATCCCACTGGGCCCACTGCAGGCCACTGTGGAGTCATCAGCTCCCCAGGAGCCCTCAAACCATTCCCTAGGAAAGATTCTTCCCAAATCCCTGCTGGCAGGAGCCCTCCCCTGCTGCAGCGCTGTCCACAGGGGACCCCGTAACAAGTGGCTCTGGGGAGCCTGAGCAGCGAGCCTGGCCACCTCGGTGCCTGGCCACAGGTCCCTTTGTTCCTTTGTTCCGCCAGAGGGAGCGGGAGCTGGCGCTTCCCGCAGCGCTGCCGCTGCCCCGCACTCCTACCTCCCGCACGCTTTTTGTCTTGGAACACTCCGCGCGAGCCTTTTCATGACCTATATAATTCCACAAAAAGCAACAAGGATCTGCTTCAGTTTTCCCCGAATTTCGCAGTTTAATTTGATGATTACACTGCAAGAACTGAGACACATCCTTTTAATTTAAATGACTCAGGGTAATTTAACTTGATTTTATTTAAACGTCAGAATGATCGCCATACGTTCCGCACAAAGGAATTAGACTGGAAGGTTAAGAATCAGCATCAGGGATACCAGCAGCTCCCTCTAGTTGGAAAGTGCATTATTATTGTCCCTGAAGAGCCAGTAAATAGCAAAGATCCCCAAATACTACAAACTGCTTACACCAAGCGGCTTGGGAACTTGCGCTGGAATACTTAATCCTTGTAGATCCACTGGCTACAATGCTTGGATTCCCTCCTCTTAAATGAAAATAACCTTTTATTATCTATGGTGGTGACATCCGATGATTTTTTTAATGCGTTAACTACAGAAAAATTTTAAAAATCCCAGCATTTGACAACGAATCCACTTTGGAACAAAAAAACCTGCCGCACGTTATAATGGCAATTTGCAAACCGGCTTTCACTGAAATTTAAAATACGCGTTAGAGCGTGCATATGCTTTAAATAAATATAGGGTTTCAGATATTGATCCAGAAGCCACCTCCTTACATTTCCATGGCTTTGAAACTAAAGAAGAGGCTTTTTAGCCTGAGGGGTTAAAAGTGTGGGTGTGGAAGTGGGCTTTTGTTGGAAAAATTAGCAATGCTATGAGTCATTGTGCATTAGCGGCAGAATAGTTTTGCATCTTGTATGAATCCAGACACCATATGCCATGCGAGGCCGGCCGGCGCTGCGGTGCCACGTGGGCATCCCCAGCGGAAAGGCTGTTGGAGCGCAGCGGCGGCCGCGCAGCGCGGCCAGCCCGGCCCGCCGGACATTGTCGGGAGCAGCAGGAACAGCTGGTAAGCCAGCAGAGCCCCGCTCGCCCGGCCCGCATGCTAATGAGCCGGCCAGGCCGCACAAAGCCCCGCGCCCGGGGGAGCGACCCCGGGGCCCGCGGGAGCCGTGCGAGGGCTTGGCCTGCGCCCCGGCCGCCCGCTCCGCGAGTGGCACCGTGAGCGGCACCGCCAGCCCCGCTCCTGCCAGCACCCCTCTCTCACCGCCCAGCCACAGAACACCAACTCGCTTTGCTTTACACCGACCTGTTTGTGACAAAACCCAAACAAAAACAACCTCGGGAAGCCCCCGAGTGCGAGCGGGAATTCACGGTAAAGTTTCCGAAGGACACAATGGAGCTTTAGCTAAGCACATCCCTTTAAAGTTAATGGGGGGAAAACAGCAAAGTCATCAAAAATTACTTTGAAAAGACACAGAATGTGAACCCCTTGCAAATCGGCAAGAACCACCACAAGATGGGATGAAGTACTTGTAACCCGAACATACCAATTTTGCTTCTCTCAAAGAACCAAAGAATGAGCAAGGCCTCTCACAAAACACAAGTTGGAGGCTCTTTGTGTAACCCAGGAGAAAGCAGTAAGCACCGTGGGACAGGTGTTTGCTCCTCTGTGTACTCCGCACCTTCTCGTGAAAGGGATATTTACTGCTCATAAACAAATCCCTGTACCGCGCTGTGTGCCCCTGCAAGCTGCCTGCAAGGCATCCTCCGTCCCCAGCTCCTGGGAAGGGCCTTGGCAGGGCAGGATTACACCACCCAAACCACACCATTTCCAGCAACATCAGAACTTCCCAGTCTCTGGCAGGGCTTAAAGGACTGTGTGTTTTAGGACCCTTGTTTGCAACCAGTACACACATACTAGTACGCATGTCATTTAGAAATCCAAGGCTGACTTTGTTTTGTTGGGGTTTTTCCCTGACACATATCACACAGTAACTCACTTTTCATTTAAAAACACATTATATTCTCGATGTCACTTAACTCTAGGTTTGTTTTTGGAACTCTCCATTATATCAGCCAGCAAAGAAGAACCTCTACTACTGCTGGGGTTTATTTAAGTGCTACTGAAGAGCAGAGATGCTGCCCAGAGATCAGTAGTTTAAAACTCCATGTCAGAATCAGTCTGGGACTTTCTCAACAGCCCTCAGCAAACTTGGCAGCTCCCAGCCGTGAGGGAGGATAGGGGTACCTCCTGTTATAGTGACAAAATAAACTGCACTGCTGCCGTTCAGCCTCCCTGGCTGCTCCCTGCTACCCCAGCAATGCGGGTACAAGCTGTGTGTCTAACAAGGGCCCGCCAGCAGATTCAGCAATGGACACGAAACAGAAAATAGAGAAATGTGATCCCATTGTGTCTGCACAGTGCAGCAGCATGTGGAGTTTAGACCTGCAGAAGCATTTCATACTCTTTAGATATGCACCGGCGGGATGCAGTGGATTCTCTGCGAGTCCATGAAGAGCTCTATGAATGAGAGCTGAGGAGCCGCCTCCACAATCCCATGTAATGCCACCTAAAAGCTTTGCCTCGCATGACTTATTACAGGCTGGAGCAGATTAGAGGCATCGATCACTGCCTGGAGAAGGTTCTGGCTGTGAGGAGGGAAGGCAGAAGAGACAGACAGCCTGGCCATTGATCGGCTGGGGCCGTACAGGATGACGGGCAGAGCTGCCAGTGCCAGCCTGCTCAGCCCCAGCCCCCCTCAGGTCTGGGCACCCCTGGCCAAGGGCAGCGAGCGGGACCTGCTGCTCCCCACAGACACTGGCCACTGACAGACACTCGTGCCAGCCAAGGCCGGCCGCTCGGCAGAAAACCATCAGGTGCCATGTCACATAAATTGTCACAGCTCCTGTGACACGTGCTTTAGAATTTCATAGCCATTTCTATCAGCATCGATATAGCTGGAGGGCACCACTTCTTGGGATGAAATAAAGGGGACAAACTGTGAACCCTCCCTGAAAGGAATAACAGGCTTTCCATCTCATTTCCCCAGCAGGATCAAACACTGCCTTGTACCCACAGCAGAGCTCCAAATGCCAGTGCCACAAAACACAACTGAAAGGGACAAAAAACGTGTCTGACACCACACGAGCCTCCAGAATATCTGACAGCCATTCACACAATTAAGTCCATCATAGCAAATACCTTTCTTTCACAGATAAAGCAGGTAAGCAGATCAGGCACTCTCTATTAGGTTAATCAGAAATTGGCTTAAGCCAAGAAAGGGATTTAATTCAGAATTTGAAGCTGATGTTCTTTGCCTAATCTTCTTGGTTCCAGATATTAACACATCTAGGATATATTAGTATGTCAATAACTGGATGAGTTGTAATGAATTAAAGTTATGGATGTCTTTTTTGTTATGTGTTTATACGGAGTTTTGGCTTTACCCCTGTGAGGTGCTGTCTGGCACAGGTCAGCAGGCACACCACTGCCATTATAGTGGAGAAAACAGTGAGAGAGTTACTCATGTATCAAATTACTTCTCCAGGGTAAGAGTTGCGTTTTCCTCAGGCCCACAAAAAGGAGTGCAAACTGTGAGCTGGGAAACGGTGACATCCAGTGCTCAGATATTACATAAGGAGCTCTCATCCCCACCATGCTCGTTTGTGCTTGTTCCAATGCACAGACACCTCCAGCACCTGATGTCACAGCAGAGTAGAGTGCAGGAGTCAAGAGGCAGCCTGAGATCAAACCCCTCTGCTGCCCATAAGAACAAATGACTCATCCCAAAAGCGAGATTGTGCACAGATAATTTTATAATCAATGTGTTAATAAACCCCAACAAGAACTAGCTCCCTATCTACTCATTCACAGGAGGTACATGGATAGCTTGAATTGCTAAGAACATAATTTAAAGACTACCAGCAGTCACTGAAAACACAGGGAAGAAGTCCACTGGTGCTGGCACACAGGACATGTTCCACCCTCCCCAAGGTAGATTACAAAGAGCTCCTCAAAGCTGAGGTAACATTTCAGACACACTGGGATATTTCCTACTTTTCTCTAAATTCAGTTAGCATCCCAGTCAGGAAGGACTGAGAGTACAAGAGTTATTTGATATGGTGGAGGAAATAAAAAACCCAAAGTAGTAAGATACTCAAAATAACACTGAAACAATTTTTAAATTAAGCCAATTCAATCCAAGGAGAAAAGAAATGTCTCCATCTGGAAGGATAACCTGGGCAGTGAGATTTGCATTTCCCTGGGCATTCTAAGAGGAGCTTTTTGCTCAGACATCACTATCTCCAAATCCCAGTGTCTTTTTGGAGACCAGGACTGAATTATGGGCCAAACAAAAGGCCTGATACCTGCCAAACTAGCTAGATTTTCATGTCTGAAGGTTGACTAGCACCTGAGCTTAGGAACTGTCAACTTAAACAGCAGTTGCCAATCAAACACCTGTAATACTTCAATCCAAACCCTGGTTTCCCCCAGAAAATTTATCCTCAGACAAGAGCAGCTCCCAGAGAGGAGCTCTGCTGCAGCTTAGTGCCATGGCACTCCAGATCACACAAGTGTTCAGAAATCCTTCCCAGCACACAGCTTGTTTCACACAAGCTGGAAGAGCGTTCAGAGATGCACTTTTATAGCCTCACTCCCACCAGTTTTTGAAAAATTCAGCATTGCTGGAAACAGAACAGACCCTTGCTTAGTTATGACTGTAATGAGTTGTTTGCAAGAGAGGCTGTTCCTTCCTTTCCCCAGCACATGCAAAAGAGGCTCGGATATGCTCAAAAACCTGCATAAATATATTCCTTTAAATACAACATTTCTAGTAAGCTCAAATATTATTTTTTGTTCTTGTAAAATTTAAGTCATCTTATTACTTATGATTTCTGTATGTCCCAGCCAGATTTAAAGTCAGATACTGCATGAAAAAGCAGCCTGGAGAGGCTGCTGGAGCACATTGCCTCATGCTTAGCAGTTACTCAAGGATGGTAAGAGTCCCAATTAGCAGGGGCTGCAGCCACTCAGCCTCACTGCTCCATGGCACCAAGGAGGAATAAAATGGGAATTTGGAACATAAACTGATGTACAATCATCCCTGCCCATGGAAGCACTGTGGCAGCAGCAGAGACAGCACTGTTCCAAAGACAACTGAGCAGTCCATGCAGCACCCTGGGAGTGCCATCATGTGCCCTTCGATGGACACAAAGAACCTGTAGCCAGAAGGGCTCTAAACTGAAGTTTAAATATAGTTGTTTTTTAAGGAATCTCTTGCCCTAATGAATTCCTTAAAACCAAAAGCATTACATAAACATAAAAAAAGGGATTAAAAAAAGCCTGATGTGGTCTGCCGTAGTTACCTTCTTAATTTTCAAAGAGATTTCCACCAGAAATCTGTATTTGGGCATGGCAGTGGAATTTGTGTCATCATGACCAAGCGGCTGCAGGCAGTGAGATGCTCCCACGGCTCTGTGGTCCCGGTCCCCATGGAAACCAGACTCAGATATTGTCCTCCGCTCGATGGAGCACCAAGTCGGGAGCCTTTTGTGCCTGATGAGATTTCTTCCACAACCTTCCAGCAACAGACCCTACAGCTTCCTCCTGACTCTTTCCTAATTGAGATGCAAATTAATCTCTGTGGCTGATTACACTTCCCTTACAGCCCCTGACAAGTGCAGCTGTAGCCGGAGTTTACAGACTTTCCAACAAGTGACTTCAGCTGTCACTGCTGGCAAGACTCTGCCCCAGCTTCCCAGCACCACCAGGGCAGAACAGGGATGAGTCCCTGCAGGTACTTCACACCCTGCCACTGCTCCAGCACCAGCACCACAGACACAGCACCTCATCCCCATGGAACCATTGACACCAGATGAAGTGTTTGATCTGTTTGTAACCACACCGGATCCAAACGTCTTCAGCTACTGACCCTTAGCAGGGATGTTGCCTTTTAACGTGACCCATGTGCCAAAGAGAAGCTGCAGATCCTCCTCAGCTCTGCCTCACTCTGGCCTGCAGCCCTCACCCCACCTACAGTTATGACTGGTGTGTGCCAAACACCATCCCTCACTTTGCCAGGAATATTGCTTTCTATTTCTCCCTCTCACTGACATTTTATAAGTTATTTCCATTTCCAGTCTGATAATGGCACTTCCATTTACTGTTTCCACTGCTGGGTCTGCTTGCCTCCTGTCCTGCTTGCAGCAGCTGGCACAGCAAACACTGGACCTGAGTCACTCACCCTTTGGGAGCTGCATTGAACAGGCCCAAACATCACCTTTAGACATCTACACACTCACACTCCAGCTGCTGGCTTTAGTGTATCTCAGAGTCTGCATTATCTGTGGAATGAATTACAGATAGCTTTCTCTCCTGCTCCAGTATTGCCCCGAAGGGATCTGCCCACCACATCCCCTTTGTGCCATTTCAGGAGTTTCTCAATCCACTTTCATTTATCAGAAAGACAAGTGGCAGTTGATTCACTATGGACAGCACAGGTGCAAAAGCAGATGCAAAAAAAGGCGGAAAAGAATGTGGGGACAGATGCTGCCTCAGACCTGTGCAGAGCAGTGCCCTGTGCTGCAGTGTCTGTGCAGCTCTGTCACCCCAGGGATGCACAGGGACCCTCAGAGAGACTCCCCTGGACAGCAGGAGAAAGGCCACCTGGTGAGTGCTGCTCACTTGCAAAATGCTCAACGACAAAACATGGGAGGACTCCAGCTGGGAGCGAGGGGCTTGGACAGCTTCGTTCTTATAACTGCTGCTACTTATGTCCATTTTACTACAGTGTTACTTTAGTATTAAACACTAAGAAACAGACAGATTAAGCTAAATTCTGCACAGCACAGTTTCAGGAATTTGTTAGATTTCTCTCAAGAAACAGAAGAAAACACAGCGAGCCTTGACTCACCTGTCAGCCATTGCCACAGTTTGCACAACCACCACCATTTGCTTTACAATGAGTAAACAATTAGTTATTAACACAAATTTATTTAACTGCAACGCTTTTAATTTCTGATGACTTTTGCAAAGTATACCGGATAAAATGTATTTATTTTAGTTTAGTTTTTTTTTTAAAAAAAACCCTAACGAGTACTTTGAGGATATTCCATATTTTAAAAATATGCGTCTTAAACTAATTCCTCAATGTTCTTTCAAAGATCAAAACATTTCACGAACTCTTTCTCAAAGTCATGTGATTAGAAAAATACTCAAATCAAATGCTCCCCAGAGAAAGCAAAGTACAGCGAGTGTTTGTCCTGAGTAAGTGATGTGATTAGCAAAACAAGCTATGAAATCTATGATGACATTATGACAAGACCCCCAGCATGGGTACAAACCAGTGCTAACACTGTGGGTCTGTGTAGCACCCAAGAACCACAGTCTGTGTCACGACTCCTGTCCCAGGGAAGCACATCCTCCAGCTACCTTCCAGCCACTGGTGGAAAACAGGTTCTGAAAATGCCCAAACACAGGCGTGACTGGAAAGAAACTGGAATTTGGGACCTGAAACATCTGTATCTGAGGACAAATCCCATCTGTCTTATTAATGTAATGAGTCCAAATAAAGTTAATTGGATAGGATAAGAGCATGGCTGAGCTCTGGCTACCAGCCTGACATACACAGTCAGTGTTAAGCCCAAGCAGTGCTGAGCCCAAGCCCAGCAGCAGCGAGACGGAAGCTGCTGGTGAGAGACTCCTGTGATGTCACCATTCCATGTTGAAAACACCGGATGGCAGCTGAGTGTGAACCACTGAGAACATCCAGCTGGATGCTCTGACCTTTGCCAGTGAAATCAAACAGCCAGGGAGAGGTTTTCATCCCAGCCTACCTCTCCGCAGGATGATGCTCCAAGTGAGAACCCTACCAAGGGGAGCCTTGCCCGTGGAGAAAGGATACAAGCTCTGGTAGAGTGGGATGAGGGACTTGACGGCTCTGCTGGCGTTGATGCACGTGGCACAGATCAGACTCGGCAGCAGCTTCGCAGTCACGATGGCGCCATCGAAGAGGGGACCGAAAAACGGCACCTAGATGCCCCAAAACAGAAAAACAGGCTTCAGAACCACTGCAGGAGACTGGTACAGCATTTTGCCATGAAAACAGTGTGACCACATTGTTTTCCACACTGAGACTTGCAGTTTTTGATTCATCTCCCAAGCTGGTGAGTGTTTAAATCGCCCATGACTGCCCTCAGCACACTACACAGACACACACGTCTCAGAACATTCTGCTGGCTAAGCACAAGCTTGGTACACATAGAAACTGAGGCCATCTATGAATTTGCAATCAATATGCCTTTGGCAGTGAATATTAGGAGCTGTTTTCCATCTGGGATCCCAACAGGAGACCCTGATTCACTGGCTGACTCCAACATTGGCAGGAGGCTTTGCAAAGACGTATTTACTTCAGATAATCCTCTATAAACTCCTTCCATGGACTTCACAGGAGAGAAAAAAACCTTGAGCTGGTCCAAGATAAGGAGGTGTGTGGAAGGCAGAGGAGATGGCACACCAGGGGCTCTCTCAAGGGCAGGACACAGGGTTGGCACAGGCACAAACGGGTCCAGCCCAGTGGGTCAAGGTGCCCAAATGCTGCTCCTTCAGAGCCACCTCCACGCGAACCCCCTGTGTGACATCCTCTGGTGACCTAAGGCTCTGCAGATAAAGACCACACTACGAACAAGAGATACTTTCTAAAAGTAAACCAAACCATGTCCAGAACTGCAGACACAAAACAGATTTGAGCCTGCCAAACCCAGATAATTTTGATGTTAAAATGCATCACCTTCAGTACTTGCAAGTACTCAAACTCATTTCCCTCTTAGAGACTCAAAATGAAAAAATCAACCCCCCAGCTAAAGCCCTAGACAGAAGCCAGCAACAATTATCAATATTTAAGCTACGGATTTTTTCCATCTGTACAGAGGCTTATCACATAAATAAATACCCTCTATTATTCTTCTCCAACTGCTTGTGGGTGACTGTGACAGTCATTCAATAAATGGACAAAGGGAATAATATAAATCCCCTGCATCTAGGGAATTCCTCTAATTAGAAGTGGCAATGAATTACAGAGGAAATTTTGGTTTCACGTAACATCTGGAAATGACAGCTGTCTCTGCACACACTTATTCTATCATTCCTTTACTTAAAATAATTACCTACCCCCCAATAAAACAGAAAAGTGCAAGATGTTTCCATAGTGGTTTTGCCTTCTTTTCAGTTTTTTTATTTGCTGCTGGCATTACTGTCTAGGCAGTTGGAAGGAAAGGGGACAGAGGAAAATTGTCTCTGACAGAGGAAAATTGATGCCACCAAAATGATAACATTTTGGCATCAAGTTTTGCATCTCTAGGCAGTAATGTTTTTTAGGAAATTTTTATCCCATGCACTGTCTAGAAGCATTGACAGAAAGAGAAAAGAATGCAAAAGTACAGATAAGGAGCTTAAGTACATACTAGTATTAAAGTGATACCACCACACAAATACCAGATATGTAAAGTCAGATCAGCAGATGCTACTGGAGCAGGGAAAATCCCTGCTGGGCTTTTTGGACAAGTAGGTTTTGCTTACAGCACTTGCATTCACGGTTTCACACCCACCAGGAGCTGGCGAGCAGGGCAGACTTTCTCACCACTGCACTACAGAATTTACTGATGTAACCCAGGGACAGGGTGCATGTATCCTAGCCAGAGAGAGCAGCAGCAGAGCCGAGGGCTCTGGAGCCTGCCTGGATCCAAGCACCACACAGCCGAACCGCGTGCAGGGCTCGGAATTATTAATTCCCGAGCACATACAGTGACCTCGCCAAGGGTCATTAAAGTCACTGGAGCTGTATCTTGTCAGCTTCCATCTGCATGGGGGCTCTGCCCTAACAAGAGCCGGAGGGGAGGCCAGTGGAATGCACAAGGCACGCTCCCCACTTGGCTCTGCTCCGAATCTGGGACCCAACATCCCACCTGGGAAAATAGGGCTTCAGTGGCCACCACAAATAAACAGCCTGCTTTGACAGGAATCAAAAAAAAAATAGAGGGAAAGATCCCCTTCTCCGAGTACTCCAAATGTCACTGCAAGTTATCCGTGAAGCAAAAATTAATATTCAGCCCACTGCAAACACCTGCTTCATTCCAATTTCCAACAGCAAAATCATTATTTCTGTTGCCCGCAGTAAAAGTAGGCAAGGTTAAATAAACCTTCCGAGCACAAAGACTTCCCCTCTACAGCGAGCAGCACTAGTTAAAAGAGTGGGGAATGGGTAAATTATTGTACCAAATGGCTGAGAATTAATCTCTGATGACGAGCTGCAATCTAACGAGGCATCTGTGTCCCAGGGAACCCGCAGCATGTCCCTGGCGGTATGTGCAGTGCGGAGCTTGCCTGGCATGCTTTGTCCCCTCTCGCAGGCAGCTTTTCCTCTCATTGTTCCCAATATCCTCGTGCATCTGTGACGCGTGGAATGCATTCACACTAACAGACTTACTATTGTCTTCCCTCCGAAGCTTTGTCGGGCAAAGACTGCAGCACAGTTCCTGATAATTATATTGCTTAATTAATCAAGACAAAAAAATTTGCAAATCATTGCCGGGTTGCCAAGCAGGGAGATCAAAAATGAAAACAATACAAGCTGAAGCAATATAACAAAAGTAACAGCTATCTGATCAGAAATTCTTCTATAATGAAGCTATTAATGCTAAAGCGGCTAATGTTAACATTGCTCCAGGTGTCTCTACTTGGCTGCAAACAAAAAGGCTAACATTATGGATATAAAAGGCCAAATGTTGCCATGGATTCTGTAACCTGATAGAGAGGACAGCCTTTTCATTCGATTAGGGAATGCAATTTAAATGCCAGGGACTGAAGCCAAACAACAGACATTTCTCTCTGCAAGGCTCGTTCATTCACCCTGGGGTCAGTAGCTGGTGAACAAAAGGTCAGCCACACTTGCCCTGGAAATGTCTGGATTAATTTTATTACATTGTAATGGTTTGTACTTTAAATGTAGGGATAACACTAAATTTCCAGTTAGCTCTTATTCTGGCTGCCCGTCGGGTGGTTTTGACTAATATGTAAGATGACACAGCTTTTCTCCATCACTCCAGAGAAGTCTCAAGCGTGTTCCTAACGCTAAATTCTCATTTCCCTGACGGAACATTAAAAAAAGCTAAAAGCTAAAATGCTAAAAAACTAAACTGCACAGCTCAACACCAAGCGTAAAAAAAAAAAACTCAACAACCCACTATTAGAAAATTTTCAAGTTTGAAATGTCTGCTGACAAAGCACTGGTTGTCAATATCCAACAACTCCATCATGCACAACTCAAAAACCAGTGTCTACACCTGGTCAGTATGGGATATGATAGAGGCATTTACCAGAGCTGGCTACTCCTTTGGACAAATATTGTCCCTCGTATAAGGCAAAGGGTATTTATCACAATGACTACTTTCACAAAGTAATTTTACGCATATTTTTGCATCCATAATGTACCAGACGAGCAGTTACTGAAGTGGCTTTTTCACACACATGCACAGATGTACATACACACACCTCTGACATTTTGCAAAAAAATGCTTTTTTTCCAAAAAAATGTCTCAACTGTGAACCTCCCATACTTTGTTTGATGCCAGAATGTCCAATCTGCATCATCCCACCCAGTCAGGTGACAATGACAGTCCCACAGATGTGTGAGGTTCTGCTTGGTGCTGTGTGTACAGCAGTCACCCAACACCACAGCGAACTCAAACGGTTTGCTTTCACTGCCTCAGAGGACATTCACAATGGCTTAAACACTGTTCTTTGCCCAGTAACTTCTGTGGGTTGAGAATTCTGGAGTGTTTCACTCAGCACTAAGTATGGCTATAAAATGAATGAGCAGTCACTCCGATCACCATGAGTAAGTCCAGTTTTAAACTTAGCTCATTGCTCAGCTTATCTTTCAACTGACACGAACAGACTGATTTCATACTCGCTTGGGAAAAAACAACCCCCAAACTCTAAAGCACTGAGCCCTGCTTAAAGCAACCAAACTGCTGCTCACTGGCACAGCACAACAGAGCCAGTGAAGCACCCAGAATGTACCTCGGGTTTCTTCATGATCTCAATGAAGAACATGTGGTTCTTCATGGGGTAGATGACGATGAGGACGTCCCCGAAGTCGGTGGGGATGATGCCCCTGCGATAGTTGCGGGTGTGCTCAGACCACACGATGTGAACCTCGTCATTTCCCAAGTGACGGAGCTGCAACAGTAAATTGGCTCTTTATTAATCCGAGTGATAACCATGCTGCACGAGGGGTCATGGCTTGCAAATTGAATTACAATGCTCGATAGCAGGAATATTTCATTACAGAAAAGTTAAAATATTGTTTTTCTCCAGTTGCTCATGAAAGCATCGGCTCAATAATTTGCTTCATTTAGAACTCATTGTTGTCTGATGGCTTAATTAAGTCATTATCAAACTAGCCATTAACATGATATGTAAATGTACATTACCTACAGTGATTTAAGATGGAAAACTGAATTACTGGAACAAAGCATTAACCAATGGAGCATTGTATTCCAGCTAAAATAAGGCAGCTGTCACAGAAATATGAAATGCCTTGACTCAGAATGTCAAGAAACTGCCTGTCATGAACCACTATAACTGAATTTATTATCCACAAACATCTCCTTACTGACTGTGTCTGGAGGGGTCTCCTGCCTGAAACATCAGCAAAATATCTGGGCAGTGTAAAGTACAGAAGAATGGGAAATACTGTGGGAGTTATACCTTTTCATTTGGAGCAGAGCTGCATGAAATAAGGATAAAATTTAAACATGACATACACAGAAAGCATCTGAGAGCCTGTGTGTGTGTGTTTGCTCTGCTGCTGGAGGAGCTGGAGGTGATCTAACAGATGGCAAAAACTATTTGGCAATCACGTACAAGCCTCACACAATGGTTTCAACTGTAAGCTTTAAAGTTAAAATGTAATCCACACACACAATGCCAGCTCCAAGCATAAAGAGACTTTAAGTCCCACTTAAAGCTTAAAAGACACCCCCCCCCTCCGATTTGGTGCTACCCCCAGAACAATGTGCACAACAGACCGAACAAAGAAGCCAAAACGAAGCTCTGCTACTTCACTCTGTGTAGGGGGAGAGAAAAAAGGGAAAAGAAGGTGGTGATTTTCACTGGTAAATAACAACTAACCCCAACATGCTTTGGATCAGCCTACACTGTGCTGATGAGGCTTCCCTATTCAGAACCAGGCAGTGCCTTTAGAAGGAAAAACTTTCACTCCTACATATTGGTGGCAAACTGGACCCCTCAGTCATGAGAGAAACATGGCAAAAACAACATACTGTGAAAAATTTTTAAAAGTTTCAACTGTGAACTTGGCTTACAGTTCATGTTCCAGCAGAATGAAGTAAAGCTCAGTTCCCAGAAGGACTGAGATTCTCAGTTTATTTTAAATTAAACAGAAGATAATAATTGTGTTTTATTTACATCCATGAATGAAGGTAATTTTAGCTCTGTTTGAAGAAAACATGAACCATTTTTGTCTTCGAAAAACACAGGAACATTAACAATACTATTACTAGAGCTTCCTACGTGTACAAAGCAAGTAGAAATTGCTGTTCTTGTGGTCACCTTGATATCTGTGCAGAAGCTTAGTAAAAACAAAGCAACACACAAGAAAACACTCAAGTTGGTAATGTCACAAATTGACACGTACCAAAGGCAGCAGGAATTTACACACAGGACAAAACCCTGATCTCACTCTCCTGACCAGGTGCAGCCAGGTCACCTCCAAAGTGATTAAAAGCAAGATGTCAAGTTTAGTCAGACACACCCCTAAAATCCATCTGGTGAGCAGACCTCGTGCACAGCAGGTCCCAGATGCTAAGGATGCCTGGCCAGGCTGTCCCACTCCAGGATGGGCCCAGCTCAGCCCAGCTGAGCTCAGGGAATTCCTGCCAGGGATTTGGAAGTGCCCACGTTTGCCAGGCTGAGCCCAAGCCAGCTCTGGCACTGGCTTCCCTGCACAGAGAGCCTACAATGGTGGCACCCAGCAACCTCTGCTGAAGGAAGCCCAACAAATAAATTGGACATGAAATTCCATAAGGTAGTTCTGTTGCCCAGGTGCAGAGGGCAATTCACAAACCCAGCTCAGCTCTTCTGAAAAAAAGGCTTTGTACTGCTGTGCCTCCTATGGCTTCTGGGGTGAGAAATAGCACATACTGCTATAAAAACAGTCATCAAAATATGTCCAAATACTGCTTGAGAAATCCTTTTTAAAATCCCAAGGAACTATTCTGATAATAATCAAACACTTTGTACTGATATTGCACCCTTCAGAATAAAATTCAGTCAAGAAGGGAACTTAGCAGAACCAACACTTGCTGTGCTCATGAGTCTGCCACAATCCCCAGTGTGTGCCAGCGACTTGTTTTAGAGCTTGAGTTACTGCCCTTGTTTTGAAGCCACACATCCTTAAGCACCACAGTTACAAGGTATAATGTTACAAAGAAAAAATTGACATTAATCGAAAATATTTGTTATTGAGAGGTAACTCCATTGATAAAAAGCCGTTAGAATAATCTCATCAGTGACAATAAGCCAGCTGCTATTTTCCTGTGTTGAGTATTCAAAACAGCAGCTGTGGGGCAAAATCAGTGCCCTGAAGGACTTCAGCAAGTTGTGCTGAAACGTCCAAAGCCCAATGGCCAACGCGTGCAGAGCCAGAACTCCAGGCTGTGCTCTCCACCCAGTTTAGGGGTGGGGAGAATAAAGAAAGCTACATTTAAAAAATCATAAAGTAGGCATGAAATCAGATTGGTTTTAAAAGCAAACCCTAACACCAGTCTGGAGCAATGGCTCTGCACACACCAAGGGGAGGCAGCTCTGGCACTGGCAGCGTGTCCTCCCCGGTGCGCAGGAATTTACGGCGGGCACAGGAATTGGCCCTGGTTTGGCAAATGGTGTGCTGGGACACAGCCCCAGCCCCAGGCCTGGGTCAGCCCCACTGTCCCTGCCCGGGCCACGCTCTCCAGTCCTGGGAGAGCAGCTCCAGCTCCAGCTCCAGCTCCGAGCAGACGGCTCTGGCGCTGGGCGCTGCGGGTGCCCGGGCCGGCAGGCAGCGCTGACACTGGTCACGGTGCACACCTCCGGCATGACCTCCTTTCCCTTCTAATTGCATTACACAGCCAGCTGGCTCCAGAGAGGAGTCGTCTGTTTGACTGAAGAATTCCTGCTTTTGGGGAGGCATGGCTGCTACTTTTGCTAAGTAACAGTGGGGCCTGACATCCCCATTGTCTGGTTGACTGTGTGCCCATCCTAAAATCTAAGTTTTATTTGTAAATTAAGCAAGAAACTTCCTGCCAGAGCAGGGCTGCCTGGAGACTGATAATGTGTGCCTTTCATTCCCTTTCACTCTCACTGTATCACTGCCAATTTGTTTTTCTGCTGCTCACCAGCCCGAGGCCATAAAAGCCTTGTAAGACATAAGTGCAATTATAGTCCTGGAGTCAAATGAATTGGACAAATCCAATAGCACAGCTCTGTCCCCACTCTGCAAACCCTACAGCAGTCAGATTAGCTGCTAAAAATCTAATCTAGCCCCAGCTAACAAATTTCTGCAGCAAAGGAGCAAGAGTTCAGTATGGGGTTGCAACCAGATTTCTGAATTGAAAAAGTTCTGCTCTGACAATGGAGAAGATGAAATAAATCACTGAGAAATTCAGCAGCACATCTTTAAACCGTTAAGCACAATTTGAGCAGAACAAGACAGGGACAGTAGGATGCCATTCCTGGGATTGATTTTCACTCTTGCCACAAGACAGGCAGATAAAGTTTGTAACCAATGATGCTAAACCCTACAGCAGCAAAAGAGATCAGCTGAATTTTGTTTACTCCACTAGGAAAGATTTCTGTCAGGGCCAAGACTTATTTGGAGAGGGGTTCTTCTTTCTTCTTCTCTTTCTTCCCTCCTGAATTAGCAATATAATGTCAGCATATACCTCAAATAAAAAATGCAGACTGCAAATGACAACCTTACTGCACAAAAACAAGGGGCCAAGCTCATCCCCAGTGGAAATGCACTTATTCTGGGAAATTCATACCAGAACTTAATTTATCCTTGTGTTCAGTAAAAACAAAGAACCACAATAACATATTTAACTAAAATTACTACATCTGCTGAACTCCCCAGCCCCCAGAATTTATGGCCTTGCTATGGCTCCCCAGGGCAGCAGGTGGTCAGTCCTTCTGTTAAGCTGGGAGTGTGCTGACAGGGATGAAGCCTCTCTTGGTCTGAGGCAAAATAAGCAGAGAAGAAACCCCAGCAATCACAAAGATTTCAGAGATTAGGGGGACCTTAGATCCCAGAGGGAAGGCAAGAAAAAAGAAGCTGTGGCCCCCATTGCATCCTGATGAACTTTTCTCCTCCCAGCACCACTGTCCTGTATCACCAGGTATAGTTCAGCTGCAGGAGCAGGAACTGAATGAATGCCATGGGCTTCCATCCCTCTCTCCCACACTCCGATGAAACAAAATCATGGCAAGAAATAATAAATATAAGTAAGAAATAATCTTTTTTCCCTGGACATTCTGCCCTAACAATATGAGGTAAAAACCTAAGCCCAGATAGCTGTCCACCTTCCAGGAAGTGCAGTGCTTCTGAAATGCACCTTTTCTCCACTCACAGCTGCAGGTCTGTAAAATCTGTCAACAATCCATGCTGATCTGCACAGAATTGCATGTTTGCTCACAACAGAAGCTGTGACAAACTGAACGAAACTGTTGTGTGTGGAACCATGGACAAGTACACACTGAAAAGCCCTCTGGAAGTTATCTGGTCCAAGCCACTGCTTGCAGCTCCTCGGGTTCATGCGCCTGCTCAGAGATACGTACTTCACCAAAATTCCCAGTTTGATCCCTGCAGGGTTCCATTCCTAGAGCAGATCTCAGGTTTTTTGAAAAGGTCCCAGAGCAATTCCTTTGCAGTTATTTTCTGTAGACAGCATGTGCTGGAGCTGGCCTGGTTTTCTGGCACTACAAAACTTGGAGACTGGCAGCTACTAAATGCATTTGGTTTCTGTTTCTCACAGAGAAGGAATTCTCTTAGAGCAAACACAAGGAAGACAAATAGAATAACAAGACCCTCAGTGTCTGTGATAACCCATAACATAGATGAAAATAAGGAGAACAAGTGGACTGTTTGCAGCTAAGTCCCTTGTGGTAGCTCTGCCACACTGTGCACTCCCAGGTGATGAATTACTCAACAGCCAGACCATATCCCAGTGTCTTTGCCAGGCTTCCACAAAACCCAGGACTTACAAGGAAAGGTAAAACTAAAGAAATGACCACAGTTTGTGTAGGAAAACTAAGTCTGGGAAAGATATGGCAGCAGTTCTCAGACATGCATAAGTGCACTGCAAAATAATCTGCCCTTCATATCCACGTGAAATAGGACAAGAATCAATGGGCTTAAATTGAAGCAAAGTAGGCACTACCAGAGATTTTTTTTGTGGTACAAGAAGTGGAGCATAGGAATATGGAATATGTTGCCTAGGGCAACTGTAAATCATTCATCACCAGAGTTTTGGTCTAGCAGCTGGACAAATACTGGTCAGGAACAATAAAAATACAAACAGTCCTACACTGGTATGGTCACAGAGACTCTACAGCTCTGTCCTACACACTACTACTCCACTGCTCCATCCTGAAGCACTCAGAGTACTTTTTTCCATAGCCTTGCATCCATGAAGGTAGCAAGTTACATACAGAAACATGTAATTTTGCTGATTTTCCTTCTTTTTTTTTTAATGACAGATATCACAATAAAAAAGACAAGATCTGAGTTTAGTACGAAACACTGGGCAATTTTTCAGAACCAGCAATCAGAGATTCCACCTTTATATTTCAAAGCAAAAGGACACATCAATCTGAAACCAACTGGATGGCTGCTGCAGCATTACTGATGGATGCTAACAACCTCTGCAGGACAAGTTGCCCGTCCTAATTAAACAGGCAGAGATTTCGTATGCCCCAAAAATCTTTGAGTCTAAGCAGCAGCTGGCAAACAGCATAATCGGAAATTGCTCCTCGCTAGGAACGACAAACAATTAAGTACTGATACCAACAGAATTTTGGGCTGGGTTCTGGTTGTCTGAAGCAGAGGCTGCCTGTCAGACTTCTGCCTAACCAGCTACTATCTTGAACTCTGAGCTGGCTGCTTGGGCTACTGAGCCTGTCAGCCCTCTTTAGCTTTGCTGTTCACACAGGACAAGCTCTCTGGAAGGTTTGATGATGCTGCATTTGGTTGCTTTGTTCTACCAACCTACAGCAGTTTTGGCAGGCAGACAATGTACAAATGAAATTATTGCTAATATTATTACTCACAGTGGCATTTGAAGCTACCATGGAAATGTTAATTGTGTTTCAGGACCCAGAATTTAGATGCCATTTAATTCAGCTAACCCAGCTGCAGAGCACCACGTGGCAACGCACGGACAGCCTGCCAGGGCCAGTCAGCAAAGGCTGCTTTCAGTTCAGACTCTCATGGAAGCACTTGGTGACTGCAGTGCTGTGAAACACACTGCAAAGCCTTTACCTTTTTGGTCAGTGAGTCGTCTGAGTCGGAGGGCATCCTTGTGGACACGTGGAAGATGATCTCCACGGTGGAGGTGGCGTAGTAGGGCGCAGTCTGCCCCGTGCTGCCGTTGCGCTGCAGGCCGCCCATGAACCCGCCGTGCGTGGACAGGTCGACCTGAGGGAGCCAAAGGCACAAACAGCAGCCACCTGAAAACACTGACACATCATCAGGATTTGCTTCTGTATCAAGATTAATGAAATCACCCTAGGTTTCCGTAGTCATCCCAGAAAAAAAGAAGCCTTCCCCTACAGCTCTGCGATCTTTCCATTAGATTTGTCTTTCCCGTGCCTGTATTTGACATTTACTAAAAGTAAATCTCTCTGAACTAGGTTCTGAGTCATTATCTATCCAGTTATTTTACCTTCCTCCAGCAAACAGCAGCAAGGAAACAACAGCATTCTGCCACAGACTGCTGGCTAAGGGCTCTGTGGGGCTCAGAGCTCCCACTGCCAGGAGCATCACAAAAGGCAGAGAGAGTAAGAACCAGAAAAACTGCAGAAGAAACTGAAGATTTGTACAGAAAAAACACCCTTAGAATAAATGATTCTGGAAGTTTATTTAGAAGAAACACCTCTTTTAAGTCAAGCCTGAGTCCAAATGCTTGTTTGTTTTCCCAACAGCACCAGCCTGAGGATGCTGCATCTTGCTGTGGATGGATCCTTAAATGTGACATGCAGCTACTCTGGATTTTCGAAACACCAAAACGCTCATGGCATTTACATTATGACACACCATTTTGGCAAAGCAAATTAAATCCACACATGTCATAAACAACTCTTGTGCTGAGTGTGTGCTCTGACCACGGCAAGAGCTAAAAGCAGCTAAGCATCAGTGTGTAGCAAATTTTTTTTTTTTGTGAATTAAAAACTGCGCAGTGCCACCAGCAACAAGGTAGCTTGTCTAAATTATGGCTGTTACCTCCCAGCCCAGCCCAGCAACAAAATCTTCATAGGCCTGGCTTCCCCTGGCGTTGGCCAGGATGGAACACTTGTCCTCCTGTCCCTCAGCGATGTAGAACACGGCGATCTTGTGAGTCTCACGACTGCCACGGGATGGAAAAAGAAATCAAACTTAAACAAGCTTCAACTCAAAATTATTTTTCAGATCCCCCTGCACTCCAAACATATGACCAGGTGCCCATTTAGCTCTGTGTGTTGATTTTTTTTATGCACACAAATACATCATTCACTTTCATGTTTCTCCCCTTTTTGCCACCAAAACCTCACTGCAGAGACAACCCCAGTTCCAAGAGCAGAGTCAAGCCTGGTCCTCCCGTACATCAGCCACAGAACTCGTGGCCAAATTCCAATTACAGGGTTAATGACTCAGATCTGTGCAGCACTGCACAGACAACAAGGTGGCACAGGTGTTAATGGGAGCATAAATTGACCTACAGAATTTTAATTACAGGGTGATGACATACAAGGCAGAAGAGGCATCATTGACTTTCAAACCCTGGGCAAAGTTTTACAAGGCTGACAGAGACAGTTGGCTTATCTGAAAACACACAAAGCATATTTGATGTGGAAATTGTTGGGATAGAAGAAACTCAGAACTCTGCAATGCTGCAGATGTTTTTCAAACAGCTCTATGTCAAGTAATGAAAAATAAAATGTATCATTCAGAACTTCATTCTGCCACTTCCTGGCTGGGGAGCAGTTCTGGGTGGATCACCGCTCAAAGTACTGCCCCTGACACAGGGAACAGTCTCTACAAAATACTGTTTTGTATCAGTTGTACCCAGGTCACAATCAATTTGATTCCCTCCCCTCTCAGCTAAAGCAAACTTGAAAAAAAATCTCTTATTCTTTGCCACTGATTTGGAGTTCTCTGTACACAAAGAATGTGCCAGGGCAGGTGGCTTCTCCATTCAGGCTACAGAACTCTGGAGAAACAAACAGTTCAATTTTCGTATCAATATTTGGATTCAACAGAAATGAAGTTTTGGTTCTGGTGACTCGTTCTTCCTTGGGAAACACGAACCTTATCAATGGTGTGTTCAGTACACATCACCTACCATTGGCGGGAATCCAGATTTTTCAGCTCTCGTAGCAACTTTGAATTTTTCTTCAGCAGATGAAAGCTTTTTCTAAAAATAAATAGAGAAGGTTTGAAGGTAGATGCAACACAGTGCAGACACAGTATTTCATCATCCAAATAGCTAAGAGAATTAACATGATATGACTTCTTAGAAGTATTGTTATACACAATCTATTGGTGTCTATTTCAAATAATCACTGAAGTTCAAAACTCTGCTCTTACCCCCAGCTATATAATCCTTGCTTTATTAAGCATGTCCACATTCAGGGGTAAAAAGTGAGAAGAGTACCCTAAGCACGTTCTGGATCCTCTCTTCCTACCTTCTATCCCAGGAGTTCATTCCCAAGTCGTTCAGCAGCAGCCGACAGAAATAAAAGGAGGCTTGGGGTTGGGCAGGGGGCGGTGGCTCCTGGCGGGCCACGCTCATGCTGCAGTCCGAGCTGCATTTCAGAATAAACTCCCTTTCCTGGGCACTCTGCTGCAGCAGGGCCTCAGTGATGGCACACTCCTGCTCGGGGCTCATCCCGCAGGGTGGTGGCGCTGGCTCGTTCAGCTTGCGCTGCGGGTGCAGGAGGCACTCGGGGCTGCTGCTCCCGATCCTTTCCAGCAGCTGGTCCAGGGCATCCTCTCCTTCCTCCACCTGGGAGACGTCATTTTGGGAAAGGACATGCTGCTGTGGGTCGCTGGAGATGACAAAGGCACTGGCCATGCTGCGCTGCGGCAGGCAGCCCTCCAGAGGCCCGTACAGGATCCGGCCATCCCAGGAGTACTTCCCTGAGATATCCCGGACGATCACCCGCACATCCGAGGGCGCCGCTGCAGGCTCGGCACCCACCTTCTTCTCGGCAGGGATTTGGAGGTAGGAGATGAGAGTGCTGTCATTGAACACAAACAGCTGCAGGTTGGGGCTGCGGAACACTTCCGAGCACAGCTCAGAGGACTCCACGTAGGAATTGTCGTGGTTCTCGCTCAGGAGGCTGTGGAGGATGGCGGGGCCCCCGCTGAGCGGGTAGTGGCTCAGGTGATTCACCAGGTGAGTCATGACCATCCGCGCTGTGAGAGGGATCAGTTCCAAATTCCTCCTCTTCTTCTCTGAAACCATCAAGGAAAACACAATGGATCAGTAAGAGCAGCAAGAGGCAATACAGAAGGAGTACCTGCAGATTTCTGCCACATTGCAGCAGCTTGCCCTATGTGATCTGCTGATCCTTCCTCTTCAAAGAAATATTTCCAACAGTGTTCCAATAAATCCTACCCATACCACAGTTTTATTTTATTTCACCACACCCTCACAGCCATCAGAGCAGGAGGGTGACACGGCAGAAAAGCCAAGGCAAATCAGAGATGTCACTCCAAAGCAATGCTCCTCCATTCCCGGCAGGTGGAAAAGTGAGGCACGGAGAGCCTTCCTGGATGCTCAGATGGTCCCCTCAGCACAGGCACATCCAACAGTTATTTCATAAAATGACTGTGCTCTGAACTACTGCTGTGCCTCCATTTCTCCCATGGGAATGTTATTCCTTTTATAGCCAGAAACCTCCTAATTTCTAGGTTTTTGAATATTCAGTGTAAAATTATTTCTCTGTGGTTTACAGTGGTTCTTCTTCCCTTTACATCTTCTAAACATAAATTTGTTCTAAGGAGCAGCATTGGCAATGAACTCAAACATCCTATCACAGAGGCAACTGGAATTCATCCGGAGAGAGCCGTGCCCAATTTTGAAGGAAGACTTGCTACATGCAGTAAGGAGAAGCATGTTTTCAAGGCAGAGATGGAGCCTGGAACACTATTTCCCACTGCTGCACACACATGCTGGCCCAGCCCACACTCTGGGCACACCCTTACCTTCAGCCACCGTGAGCAGGTTGCCCAAATCGGTGGAGGAGGGGCACTGGGCTGGCTCCGAGGAGCTCCTGACATTCCCCAGTGGCAGGAAGGGGTCATAGTCAGAGGAGGAGAGGTCGGCCAGGCTCAGCACATAGTGGCTTTGCTGCGTATAGGTGCTCGAGCCGTTGATGCAGCAGTGCAGGACCTGCGGGGACACGGAGCCAGTGACCAACCTGGGACAGTTCCCAACACACCCAGCGAGCAGAACCCCCAGTTCTGACACACTGCACAATCCACCCGTGTCCAAATTCAGCATTTCTAAATTAACAGTCTCCATCTGCACTGATTCCGTACTTTTAACAGCTCGCTTCAGGACTTGTTCTGTATTTTAACAGCCCACTTCAAATAATCCAAATATTTCTGCAAAGATTATTTTCCCTGGCTTGTTGTTTTAAGCATTTTACCTTTGCCTTCACCATCCCCTGTCTGTTCTACATCTCTAATCTTATCTTCTTAACATTTTGCATTTTTAACTTCTCACCTGCATGACATGATTTTCTAGTGCTTGACAAAGCTGCTTCTGTGCCTTCTGGGTGTGAGAAAGGCATCTTTAAACAGCCAGGCAGAGTAAATCACCTTCTTTCCCCCTACTCACTCTGTAAATATAATCCAGCAAAGGAGCTCTGGATGCATGTTGATCCTCCACAGCACCAGCACACACGGGCTCCAGCAGCATTTTCATGGGCAGTGCCATGCACCAGTCCAGCAAGCAAAGCAGCAGTGAAACTATGAACTGAAAAAGAACATGGACCATGGTGTTTAGGTATACTATTAAATTCACCCAGACTTTAGGGTATGAATTGGAAAGTTTAAAATATAGCTCTGGTTTGGAGCAACCTCATTTAAAAGCCCCCTCAAACAGCACAAAGAATGGAGACAGCTCTTTTTCAGTGACACACCTTCTTATCCACTTCCATGGAGGAGTATTCCGCACCAGGCAGGAGAAATGCGATGGTGGCCACCAGGATCTGCAGCCAAACAAACCAAGTGTCAGAAAGGCACTCAGCTTCTTCCTCTGCAGAGACAGACCTTCACTGCACAGGGTGGAACACGTTAAGTTCTCCTAGGAGCATACAACTGCCTGTGCCAATCAATGAAAACATTTTACTGAGCATTTTGCACACAAGTCACGACATATGAGGGACCTACACTGGTCCAGGGAGTGTAGCAAGTACCTCCCTAACAATAAAAAAAAGGAGGAGTTAGCAAAATCACAGCAGCCCAAGGAAGGGATTAAGACAACTTTGCATATGATTTCCATACAAACATTTTAAAGAATCTGACGTACTTCCGTAATTTTCCGGCACAGGGAGGATTCATACTCCTGAAGCTTCTGCCAGTAAGACACCAGCAGCTGAAGGACATCACAAGCTACCTGAGCTACCAGCTTGTTGGAAAACTGGAAGAAAAAAGGGGATTAAAAGCCAAATGAAATATTCAGATACAATACACTGCATTCGGTTTCCCTACATTTCATTATTTTGTATCTTTGCAAACAATAAAAAACGTTAGTGCTGTGAGATCACATTGTCAGCATTAGGAACCAGCAGGTTTGACACTATATGTGATCTTTTATGTGAGTTTGCTGGGGAAGGAGTCTATAGGCACACAGGCTATTTTTGCAAATATTTTGCATGCTTGCACAGGACATCACAGCAGCAGCCTGTGCTTCAGCTTATCAGTGATTATTTGCAGAGTGAAAATGCCTTTTTTTCCCAAAGCACTTTGATCAGAGCCTGCTGCAGCAATACCTTCAGTGTCACACCTATGACATTGATGGCTTTCTTCACGTGGGGGTGGCTCGTGCACTGCGTGAGCTCCTCACAGATCCACACACCGAGGCCACAGAGGGCTATGCATCTTTGTGAAAAGAAAAAGGGAGCTGGTCAGGAGAATTAGAGGAATATTTAGGGGAAAAAAAAAGAAAAAAATGCACAAAGATGAGATCTCTCTTTCCCCTCCAACAAGACAGGCCAGCACCTTCATGGTGCAGAGTAAGGCTCAACTTCACAGGACCAAACCACGAGGCAGCAGCAGAAAATAAGCAGGAAGAAAGACTTTTCCAAGCCATAAAGGGTTGGACTTGATAATGTTAAAGGTCTTTTCCAACCTAACCAATTCTATGATATTTTCCCATTTCTTTTACTTGGTATTTTACCTTGCAGCTTCACTTGGCTCCTCTGTAGCATTCTTCAATAAAATATTTATGAGGCAATACTAAAATAACAAAATAAATTAGAATAAGCATCTTTTTCATTCATCTACTTTAAAGCTGTTTAATTTTGACATAGTTACAGGTGAAGTCACTTTAATTCTCCATCTGCTGCTAAAGAATCTTTACCTCATGTCAGTTGTATTTTGTCAAGGGAGAAACACCAATTGCAACTCAAATATACAGGCCCTTGAGGACAAATCAAATCAGCTTACAACTAATGTATAGGCAGCAAGAGATAATCAATTCCTTTACAGTGTCAAGGGGCAGTTACAATCAACAAGTGAGGGTCACTCCATACAAACTGTAGTGTTTAGGTTCTAACCAAAACATGTTATGAAAAGTTAAATGTATTATTTATTACAGAAAAGACAAAACTGTCTTAATTTTAGAAGTAAGACACCTCCAGTGACTCTCCAAAGCCTGATGAAGAAGCAAGAACAGGAGCCAAGCGTGTGAAGGGATTTCCACATACCCTCTGGCTCTGCCTGCTCAGGCCACATGAGGAACTCAGAGATTCCTCCCCAGCCATCCCTAATTTTGAGCAGTGGATCACTGTGGTGCCTCACGTTTATCAAAAGCAACAGAGGCTTGTGTGAGGGCAACCAGTTGGGCAGGAATGAAGTCACTGCATAGGGAAACCAGGTTAGGCTACCTAAGGATTTACAATAAATGTGGCTTTACCTTCACATCTGCAGTTCCTGTGATGCTCTCACCAGCTTCTGAGATGGACCCCAACCGTGGGATTCCTTGGTAGGTGTTTGGAAAGCACACAAGAGCACCAAGGATGGTGTGAGCTTCGGAGCGGGGAGCCTGGCGAAGGGCAAGTAGGCAGAAATAGTCACTAAAAAATATTCACTAAAATAGTCACTGAAAACCCTTCACACGTGGAGATGCCTCCAGCTCTGAGGCCAGTGTGCACTGCCATACTCCTCTGGCTAGATTCACAACACAACATTCAGCGGTCCCAGGGAACACAACCCAGGAGCTTTTCTTCTGCAACTCCAGCAAGAGCTGGGTGTAAGCAGTACCTAACACACACCTTCCTGCCCGTGCTTTCTCTGCTGTGCTGCTCTGTTCTCCTGGTGAGGCCGAGCTGCCCCTCCACTGGCACCTGGCCCCACTCTTGAGCACATCCTATATCTTTAACACTTCCCCTCATTACCCAATCTGACAATCAGCCATTTGATGCCCACAGGAAGTACAGAAGCCCTGAAGAACAGCTGAGTGAGGAGGTGAAGCACTAATCCAGCACTACTATGAGGTGATCCTGTGGCACAGAGAGGAGTGGGTGCAGAACCCACTCACACTTGCTGCACAGGTGATACCAATGTGCAGAGAGATCCCTACTCCAACAGAGCCATCAAAACCACCACAGCATGACCTATAAACACATTAACTACTGTGTAATGTTGAAAATGCAACGCATGCCCAGTTTTATTGCCCCAGTAGAAATGGAAGGGGGTGTTCTGGTTTGTGTTTTTTCCCTGGAAAATTGAGCAGCCATTTCTTGTTAGCATTTAAGCTTTGGATCAACAGTGAGGCTGACCAAGCTCTTTGAGGGCTGATGGAAGAAGCGTGGCTGGATAACCATTCCAGCTCTGCTGAAACAGGAGAGGGCTGTGGCCCTGCACAGGGCCACCTGCTCAGCCATGCAAATGTCAAGAGCAGCAGCAAAAGCCCTGAGCCAGAACAGACAGAAAGGTCTCCCATGAGCTGGTGCTTCACATGCAACAGAGCTTTCCTGTTTCTCCCAGGACTGCCAGACCTTTACCTTTATTTTGGCAACACCTTATTGATTTGCTATTTTACTTATCCTTCAATAATTTAACCGTTTAGAGTCACATTACTGTTAGTGCTGACATTTAGCCAGAGATGCTGCGTCACCCAGAGAGTTCCCCGCTCTCTCTCGGTGTTTGCTCGCTGCAGTGGCGCTCACGGGGCTCTAGAGGTGTGCGGCAGCGTCAGCTGGGACACGCTTTCCTCACGCCTCAGCCTTTGGATCAAACATGTCTGCAGCACCAGCGTGTTGCCTTATCCCAAGATTTCCCACCCCAGCTGCCCCAGTATCCATCCCGAGAGCCCAGTCAGCATGGCTGTGCCGAGCCAGCCGCACTCACCTCCGGCGTGTCCACACTCAGCACGCGTGCCGCCGCTCCAAGGAAGTCCCCGATCAGCATTGTGAAGCCAGGCAGCCCCAGAAAGAAGAACCACGGCAGGCAGTGCTTTATGACGGTGTTCAGGATGTCCTGCAAGAGAAGGCACCTGTGAGAAAAGCTAGGAAGCCCGAAAGCAAAAGGGAGAGTGTCAGAAGATTTAACTTTGAGGTTTGAGAAGATTTAACTTTGAGGCTCCCTAGTCCCACACTGATTGAGGTGCAAATTCCCAGAGCACTGTGTGCAAACTGACCTCCATGTAATCACCACCTTCCACTTCAGGGGCAAAGCGCATTTGGTATTTTGGTAACATTTGTACTCCTAAATTCCTGTTCAAAGCCCACACCACCATTCATGTCTCTTTGGGCCTAAGCACAACCATTCTGTTAAACAAGACTTTGGTTTCAAGCATCCAAACATTTAATGGATTTAAGATGAAGCACTGCAGCAGTCCAGAGGGGTGAGTTCCTAAAATCTCTCAGAATTCCACGCCACAGGAACATGAGCTGCCTCCCCCCCAGACCTGCTCCCTGCTTCAGGTGCCCTGAAGGAACAGAGTAGCAGCCCCAGCTTTGCCCACCATCACCCTGTAGTACAGAACACATTCCAGATAAGCCTTTCATCTTTAATCCTTCCACATTTTAAGTCTTCACAGGCTCTCCAAACCAGAGCAAAGTTCCTATATTTGAGTTAAGAGTTCTTTCCTGCAAGCTTTCAGCAGGTTTAAAATTAGGCATAAAATCTATATAATCCTTTACCTGTGACACTGTTATTCCAGAAGAGTCACATCAAGTTATTTCTATACCGAGTAGATAGTTATTTTCCATCCAATAAAATTTTGAAAAGTTGTAAAGGAAAACCCTTTTCCATGTCCATCCTTATCGGTTTCATAATGTGTCAAAGACAGCCTGAGCTAGAGACCCCCAGAATGTGTCCACATGCTCAATCTCTACAGCAGAAGCTAAAGCTGACAAACCCATTTTCTCTTCAGAAAGAGATGCTTTAACATTGCCACTATTTTCTCAAAGCCCTCCAAACACCTGCACAGCCCCTACTTACTGTTCCACTAAGTGTTTGCAACACCAGCATCCTATGAAGAAACTGCTATATATTCAAATAAACAGTATTAGTTTTTAACATAGTAGCAGATAATGCTTTCACTTTCCTGAATAAGATAAAATGCTACTCAAGTTAATGTTTAAACTTGTTTTAATCACTTCCTTTGATACATTTTAAGTCAATATGGGTCAATGCAAACATTGAGAAGCAAAGCAGATGGATGCAGCCGCTCATAAAGCGGGTGGTAAACTCTCGGTCGGCGCAGAACAAAGGACATACCTTGTTATAATTAAGGGCTGATTAATGCTCCGTGCTGGTCCAGCACAGCACACCTGTACAGCAGGGCCAGGTAAGGATGGGCTGGCCCTGAGCAGGGCAGCAGATGGGAGCAGGCTGCTGCTGACATGTGCCACAATAAAAGAGCCTGGGCTAACCTGGCCAGGGAGATGGTGGCACAGGGAGCTGCTCCAAACAACTGCATTAACTCCTGTCCTCACCCCAGCACTCCCATCTGTCACACACCAGGGCACAGATCCCAGCCACGCTCCCTGCACAGAAGACTTCCCACAGAGAGGCAAGGAGAACCACAAAACATTACTGTCATACATGAATGCTGTGACAGCACACGCAGTCCAAAGGCTGCAGGGATTTATTTGCCAGTTACAAGATATAGTGCTACTAAAAAAAAATCATTTTCCATAACGAGAAACCTTTCAAAAGTTCCCTTTGAAAAGCTCTTGAAGCAGTCCTCATCTTCCCTTCAAATTCCCAGTGCGGGCTGCTGGCTGCAGTGACACACACCCAGGAACCATCTCCCGAGGGAGGGCCCGACACAAACCCACTCAGCCGGGCTCACCCTGGGCACTGAGCACATCACCCTGGGCACTTTGGGTCACTGCACTTCAACTCAGGCCGGGCAGGCCGTCCCCTGCCTGTGGCACCGCGGCTCTGCTCGGGCAGGGTCAGCACCAGCCCAGGACAGCACTCACAGGTAGCCTGCCAGGTTTGTCCCCTTTCCTAGTCAGCAGAGTGCCCAGCTCACAACACCACAGGATTTGGGGCAGCAATCCGGGGGCTCAGGGAGCTTATCAGCAGAGAGAAGCTTGTGAGAGGGCGAGGGAGCCAGGACATCTGTGCTATCAGTGATACGGCAAAATCAGGTAATTCAAACAGAGCCGGGCTTCCTTCCCTCCCTGCAAACGTAAACTCCGGGTAGCAGCTCCCAGCCTGGTCAATGAATCACTTTAATTGAATGCTATGTACACAGCAACTGGAAAACACAAGCCATAAGAAAAACATATGGTGATGGCTGTGGAAATTGGTTTACTCATTTTGCACAGTGTTGTTGCTTTACTTCTTTCATAATTGACCTTTAGAACGATAAATGTGTAAAATAATTTTGGTTTATTATCGCTCCAAACCTTTCAGCAATTACACAAAATGAAAATTTAAAAGGAAGTATTCATTCTGGAAGCATTTCCATTGTTTACATAATTGCACAGCTATAATTTAGTGTTCATGTTGTTAAAGAAAAGTGAAAAAAAGGACCATTATGGACTATTTCAATTCAGAATGATGCTCTGTGGTGTTAAAGCTAGGGAAGAGGGGAGAGGAGGGGGCAATCGCATGCATGTCCTTCTCAAATGCATTAACCCTATAAACGGCATCATATTTCAGTGTAGGTTTATCTAGTATTTCAAATTATAAGGTCGTAAACATCCACTGAGTAAGCGAAATAAATTTATGCAAGTTCACTGAAAGGTCAATTGCAAAAATATTCTTCACCTAATTTTTGTTTAAGATTTTGCAGATTACAGGTGTAACCAAATAGCCTGCCAGCTGCCTTCCTCATGTTTCCAATTGTCCCTCGACAGGAACAACATGGATTTTTCACTGAAGTTCACTCTGTTCCTCACCGACAGACACCTCACTGGCAGCTGAGATCTATGGCACAGGAAAGATTATTAATTTACAGAAGGCTTAAGACTTCCCTTTTCTACTTTAAAGGAACAAATGCTTCCATTTACTTATGCCAAGTTTTCCCACCTACCATGACATTTTAGGTAAGAGTTAACTTGTCAAAAACTAAGTTCCAACACAAATTTGTGAAGTATTTTGACAACCTCAGGAGATCCAGGACTAATTTATCAGAAAGCTCCATTTAAAGGTGCAGGTAAAACCTAACCCCAAAACAGTTACATTTTATAGCCCAAGTCCGTCGAGGCTGGAATACAATAGAAGGAGTTTTTTAAATTTCTCCCATTTTGGAGCATGTCTGATACTTTCACAAGTGGGGAGAGCAATAGGATAAAGGACTAAAATAAATATTTTGGTTTGTGCACACACAGAGCACTCCCTGAGCACGCAGTGGATACAGGTACGAGGGTGTGGGTGCCAAGGCCATGGCACTGCCTGCAATGTGTAGGTGGCTTTTTGTCCCCACACACATCTCTCCCAAGTGCCCGTGGCAGCACTGCTCCAAGCTCTGACAGACAGAACACCGACCACAAGACCGGAACTTGGGTGGGATGGATGCAGCTTAGGAAGGGCAAATGAAATGCAGCAAAATAAACAGAAAAGAACAAAACTACCAAAATCATTCCTGAATGCACAGCTCCTGCAGTTGGCAGGACCTAGCTCCCCCTAGCTTCCAGTTGATTTTCCAGCTCTTTTGTCCAGCACCTCCCACTTAGCCTGGTCTGGGCGAGCAGAGGGGGATGTGAGAGTTCCTATGAGACCCTGGCATTTGGACTTTTGTTTGTCCCTACTGGAAACGCGCTGTCTGTTAACACTTCTTCAAAGCACTCAAAGCACATAATGGGAGCACACAGGCAAATTTTCCACAGGGAATGAGATAAGGGGTGGATTAAAAGAGGGAGAAAATCATGGCAGCCATTGGAAAGAAGCCTCAAGAAGCTAAAATAGGGGAATCTGAGCCTTAATAGATTACATTAAGGTTATTTCCTTTTAAATGGTAGTCTAGGAAAGACTCTAAACAGCAGGATGGTTTCTATACCACCAAGGGGCCTCGTATACAACACCATCAGGCAGAAATCCAGGCAAGAAGCACCCGTTCCACAGAGGACAAAAGCAAAGCTACTCATTTATTGCACCTTTACATGGCTGCTGCTGCACATTGCTCCTGGCTGCTGAGTGACAACTGGGCAGATGCAGGCACACAGTTTGTGGTAATTGGGAGTGGGACTGCAGCCGAGCCTCATCCCCAATGGGCTGCAGCTGTGCAGGACAGGTGAACAGCACTGAAGGTAATGAGCTATGGAGTGCTGAAGTGCACTGACCAGTCACAAAAGGGTACAGAGGGCACACAGGTGCAATGCATGTAAGACGAAGGGTATAGAAGGTTCTACTGAAGAATAAGAAAGTGCTGAGTCTTGAAGCCTTCCTTGGTGTCAGTTTTACCTCCACCATCATCTGGCAACCCCGACGTGATCCCAGGGTGATTTGGGCAGACAACTGCGGACCTAAGAGCAGTAAAATGGTGGAGCCAGGCAGACCAGGAGCTTGCACATCTGGATAACTTTTAAATAAAAGCACCACCTCCTGGTGAGCAGCTGGGAACTCAGGAATGGGGGCTCAAATATTGGCAGAGGAAGAGTCTATATTGGAGACCCTGCTGCAAATATTACAAAGAAAAGGTATTAAGTGTGAAGAGTGGGCGCTATGCGCTTTGCCTGTTTGATACAAAAGAAATAGAGTAAGGCTATGCACTTTGCTTATTTGGTACAGAGCAAGGCTACAAACTTTACTTATTTAGTATGAAGAAGATGGAGTGAAGCTGTGCAGGTTGCTTATTTGGTACAAAGGAGGTGGCATGGGAGCAGACATACACACTGCCTTTTTAATTAAAATGTGGGCGAGTACCGGCCATGCCTTCGCCTGTGCCACTGCCTGCCGCTCCCTGCGGGCACAGCGGAGCGAGCCCTGTGCTCCCCCACCCAGCGGCAGCCGCAGTCTGGCCAGGTCCCGGGACAGTGCTATTTTCCCCGACTGCTGGTGTGCGTGGCAACGCCGCGCTGGTGCGGCAGGACGTGGCACGGTGGCAGAGTGGTGTGGCCCGAGCAGCCGCCAGGCAAGGAAAGACAAAGGCCGGCGGCCAGCGCTGCGGCCGGTGCGCTGGTGGCCTGAGCCGTGGTTGGCACCGCAGCAGCAGCGTGGCCCCCAGAGAGTGCAGGAGGTTTGCTGAGTCGCTGCAGCACCAAGCGCTGGAACAAAAACAACGTGGAGCTCCAAGAGGCGGAGTCAGAGCTGCACAGAAAGCATGTAAGAGAGGCTTGCAGTAACCAACTAATGCAACAAAAATTGAAAAAGGAACCAAGAGAATTTATTAAAGCAGCAGTGGGGGCTGGAGACAGAATAGCTCTATTATTCAGTACAATGTGTTTGTTTGCTGGTGAAACATATGTATTGTGTTTGTGAATTGCAAAAAGATTGGGCAACACAATAACAGGTGAAGCAGCTTGCAATACAAGTTGCTGCAGCTGTGCAAATCTCCAAAAGCTGTTTTCGATGCAGACAAAAGGGGCATTTCAAGCTTACTTAGAAATTACATAAGCTCAGGGGTAGTGCTGTCGTAAGTACTGCAACACGCAGGACCACCTTGTTTATGTTGAAGTGAAGCACAAAAATTTTGCCATTTTTAGTAGCAAAAACATGATTTGACTGGACATTTTTATGGCATTCCGTCTGCCCTCAGACTGGTAGCAATAACTGATTTACAGCAAAATAGGAAGACTCGGGAAAAGTACTGCCTAAAGAGCAAGAACTTTGAGTTGCAGATATAAACTGCTGCTTCTTAGTAGCTGCACTGGAACTTGGAATTGTGACAAACAATTCGGATCACAGAAAGCTCATTTATAGAGAGCAGTACAGTTAATTTCTAGTATTAGTCTCATGCAATAATTACAGTTTGTTTGCCTTTGAGTAATCATGAAAAATGCCTCTTATTCTACTGAAGCTGATAAAACTAAAGACACTTTATAGGAGAAGACTTATAAGACTTAAGAAATTTACTTCACAGCTATTATTATGCCTAGTTGTAGCTATTACAGTGTCAAAACTAAATAACTGGGATTTTTTTTTACAAAACTAAGGAATAGAGTGCTAGATCTTGCAGATAATGATCTCATTGAGGAAGCTGTTATAGATCACTTGTGTCTTCTTCCAATCTCTAAGCATGACCTATACTGCAAATTAATAAATACGTGCTAAGACAGAGTGGAGCATGCCACACTAAGACAACTTGGAAAAGGTTATGCCAAGGCATTGTATGTATTCAGCAATTTTATTTGCAATCCTGCTCTATTTTACAAGCTAATCTATTCTCCACTAAGATGTGCTAGAAATAAAAACTGCAGATGCCTTTGTGTGCAGAAAGGAAAAAGAGAGGTAATTAAAAGTCTGCATGACATGAACTCTCTAGGTACCAACACTGTATAATGTAGTGGAAGAACCTGGGGCAGGACAGTATCTGGTATTGGCCTCCATCATAGATGAGGACAAACACTGAATGGTGAAAAAGATGTAGAGCTTTTGCAGCTTTAGGTGTACCCCATATTGTCAAGACTAATAATGGACCTAGTCATGTAGCTCAGCATATGTTACTAGTATTTCACATTCTTCAACTGGTCTAGGTGTTGTAAGATGTTTTTGTTCTACACTTAATGCATTTCTTCAAAAACAAAAAAGGGGGAATGGTGAGTGAAACCCCACAGGCAAGAGTTTGGAAAGCTGTGTTTACATTGAATCATACTATTCCTCCCTCGTGTACAATGCCTGCTTGTTACACTCAACCTGTGGCTAATGCCCCTTGAAGCAACAAACCTGTCTGTGGCTCACCTGACTCCTTGAAATAAGCAAAGACGTGCAGGTGATGGGAACATATAGATTCTATCTTATTCTTGTATGTTACTTTATGAAGTTGTATAGCTATTGATGGAATTCTACAGCTGCTAATGAAGTTGTATAGTTATTGATATTGTTAAAATTCTATAGCTATTGATAGAATTATATAGCTATTGATTTTGTTAATTATCCTAATATGTAGCCTTTGGCTTAGTCTTGTATGTTGCTTTTGACATTGTCAGTAGTCTATAAATATAGGTATAAGGATTTTGATTGTCAATATTCTGTAAGTGTAGGTATAAGGATTTTGATAATGTAGGTTTGGGGAATGAATTAAGGTCAGTACACAGATGCATTCCAGAGCTAGTGGAACCTCAATAAAAAGATAATTGACCATGTTTGCTATTTCTTCTGCAAGGGCCCTGTAGGGACATGGTAGACATGGCATTTATTTAAAAGAAAAGAAAGGGGAAATTGTAGGCACACGGTTTGTGGTAATTGGGAGTGGGGCTGCAGCCGAGCCTCATCCCCAATGGGCTGCAGCTGTGCAGGACAGGTGAACAGCACTGAAGGTAATGAGCTATGGAGTGCTGAAGTGCACTGACCAGTCACAAAAGCATACAGAGGGCACACAGGTGCAATGCATGTAAGATGAAAGGTATAGAAGGTTCTACTGAAGAACAAGAAAGTGCTGAGTCTTGAAGCCTTCTTTGGTGTCAGTTTTACCTTCACTGTCAGGCAGAAAGACACAAAAGCTCACAAATACTGGGTTTTTTTCTTAATGTCAGACCAATGTTAACACAAACAGGTAATTAATGACTTCTCTGGTAGCAGCTCTGCTGAGAAATGCTTCCTATTACAAATTAGCCATTTTCCACACAGAGAGCTCCAGTGGGTGTTTCTACAAAAGCTTAGAGCTGCTGCAGCTTCCTTTCTATCATCACCTATAATGCCTTTGGAACAAGTAAAGAGGCTTATGGACAACGGGCACTGGTACCTCAGCACCTCTACTGACAGAGCTTCTCATCCACGGCATGCTTGCACTGCTAAAAGGAACTGAACTAAAACAAAGCTGCTGAGTGCCCTGGCTGCAGCCAGGCTGTGCTCCACAGGCAGGCCTGCTGCTTGTGCTGACATTTAATCACCCAGGACATCTGCCAGCTTGGCTAGACTGTGACGATTTTTGTCTTACTCCATATTTAAAGTTTGTTCTGCTCTTCATATCACTGAACTGAAAAAGCCACCAGCGGAGTCTCCTCCCTTGGTCGTCCATTGTCCTTTCCACAGAGAACCTCTGAAGTCTCTATCTTTGATTATGTTCTTAGAAAAAATAAGTAAGTATCCTACTCCAGAGGGCCTCTGGCAAGTAAGCATGACTATAATTTAAATTTATTTGTTAAACTTACTCCCAAAGTCAGGCATAAAAGTGACCCCCTTGCTCACTTTGCAGGTAACCTCTGAGTGCCAGGTGACACCTCAGCATTGGTGACACCTCAGCATTGGTGACAGGTGGCACCAGGCACAGTAACTGATGTTCACCCTGGTAATAGGGTGAGACTGGCTAAAAAACAACACTGAGCTGCAGAGGAAACCTGAAGAAGGATTGAAAACCTGCCTCTTTTTGCAGTGTCTCTACAAGGTAAGCACCCCACCTGCACTTCCTTCTCTCAGACTACGAGCAGAAATTTAGACAAATAAACAGCAACACAAAAGTCCACAGAATTCTTAGGAGACAACCACCAGCAACCTCAAAGGATTATTTAAGTGCCAGAAAGACCCAAACTGAAGAATTTTAATTATGCCAACAGCTGATTTTCTGAGAAGTGTTGGTAGCTTTTTGGGATTGTGTTTTGGTCCTTTTGTTAGTCAGCAAAAAAGATGAAGCTGTGAAGCCAGAAGACGCTTATCGAGCTTCTCAGGTGAATGAAGCAAAAAGTACTGTTGCAGTAAGCAGCCAGTAACAGTAATAAAACAGCAATAATAAAATATATTTCTTTTCCTGGATCAGGTATGTGTGTTGCAGTGTCAAATTTTGGGCTGATTAACAAAGCTGCATTTATTACCCAAACCAAAAATTCACCCGGTTGCAGTTGCTCAAACAGGAGTTTTCTGACCATCAGGCTCACCCAGCAGCAGAAGGCAGCTATGCCCACCCAAACTGCAGCAGGCTATCCCATAGCATCCCTACCAACCATTCCCCAGGAATTCCATTCCCCCACATTTCCTGATTTTCAACTCCCTAACCCCAGGTAAAGTACCTTCCCTGACTCCTAGAGTGGTAGTGAACATCCCAGTTCTCTTTCCTTCATGTTGGAGGCCAGGGAGGGAAGACTGTGAGCCTAAATGGACATCATTCATAAAAAAACCAGGAAAAAAGCCCAGACTAGCCCAGCAGCAGAGCAGTGCCACAGGCTGGAGCAGTTCAGGAGGGATGCACTCCACCGATGGTCACTCAGCCCTTGACCCTGGGCCCCTCCTGTGCTCCCTGACTGTGGCTCACTCCCTGCAGCTGCTGGTGCCAGGGCTTCTCCCACCTGGAGAGGTGATGCAATCCTTGCAGAGAATTGTTCACTTCTCCAGGGATGTTGTTGTTAGACACTTCCACATGGACAAATTAGCTGCAGCTCATTACCCCTCTGTCTCCTCTGCTGAGCTAATTGCTACATCCCAGGCTCGGCGTGCCACGGGAGTCTCCTATAAAATACACCCTCACACTGCTCTTTTATGCACCCCCTGAGACCAGACTGCAAAGCTGGGCTGCACTTGCTGGGAATAACACTGTACTCATTTATAGCATATTCAAAATCTGATTATTTTGTTTTTCTAGCAGCACCAAAAGCTACACAACACAGCAGCAATTTCCTGTTTTCACATCCTTAAGTGAGTGAGGAGTGAAAAGAGAAATACAGTTCAAAAAAACTTTTGTCACACAAACCAAAATATTGAAAACCATTCGGGTCGAAGAGGTTCCTGACTGTAATACTTTTAATTATGTAACCACCTAAAAAGCTCTTCTGAAGGAGCCAAGGTGATTTGCCTGGAGCTGGGCTGTCTTTCTGTGGCTTTCCCACATAAATGCTACAAGTTGCACTTGTGATCCATACAGAAGGAAAATTCCCCCATGAAACACCTCCTACCCTTCCTTCTGTGAACATGCCTTACAAGGGAGAAATTTATGCCTGTGCTTAGCAGACAAACCCAAACTGTGTTAAAAAGGTCACCCCAAGTTTACTTTATTTCTGAAATCCTGGAATGCATGCTAGGATCCCTGTTCCAGTGATCCTGTTCCCTGTGATTCCACACCCTCTCTGATAAAAAGGCTCCCCACTCTCTGAGCACCCAGCAAGCACCTTGGAGCCAATCCCACCAGAAACAGAGGAGCAGGAATAAGGATTCTGCTTCCCATCAACATCTCGGTCCAAGGCACTGACAGTTAAGACCTCATTCAGCTCCACAGCTAAGGAAAGCAGGCGAGATGGACACACACAGAACAGCCAACCTATGGTCAAGTGTGCCACCAAGAGGCAAATGCAGCCACAAGAGTGGGGAGCAAGAACAAAGAGCAGCAGCAGCCTGCAAAATATCCAGGGAAACTATGAAGGGATTGCAGTGTGGGGCTGCAAAATATCCAGGGAAACCATGGAGGGATGGGCAGTGTGGGGGATGCAAAATACCTGGGGAACCCTGGAGTGAGGGGCAGCTGCAGCAGGACTTCTAGGATTTTCCAGGAGAAAACCCCTGTCTCTCTATTTAAAAGGAGTGTTTTCCAAATGCTCTAACTTTTCAGGAGGGAAACCAAGGGGCAAGACTCTGGTAACAATTCCTTCTTTCCCTCTATCATCTCAGAAACAATCAAACCTGTCTGGTTTCCTAAAGGCACAATCAGTAACTCCCAGAATTTCCTGAGGAGTCCCTGTGCCCTCTGTTGCCAACCCCAGCAGAGCTGCAGTCCTTGCTCTCATTCCTACAGCTATAAAAACCTGCAAGTGTTCTTAGCTAGTCTTTATTTTGTCCAAAGAATATTTCTTAGAGTCTCCATGAGCACTGAGCTGTTTCTGTGAGACAACCATCATTTAACAGCCCGATTAAGTCTTTTCCTCACCTCACACTGAATGCTTTATTCTTGAGGCCACCCCAGGACAGGGAGACCCGGAACAACTGCTGTGCCCACAGCAGCAGCAGGTTTTGGCAGCATCTCCTGCTACCATGGCACAGGGCAGCAGTGGCACAGCAAGCACAGCTCTTACCTGGTCCTGGCTGGTCAGTCCCAGGCGCATGACGAAGTAGAAGTGCACCAGGAAGTCAGAGTTGGGCAGCAGGTCCTGGCGCCGGCTCATCATGGCACAGAGCAGCCGGAACGCCTGCAGCTTCCCCTCCTTGTACTCACTGGGCAGCATGGCTGCCTGTAACAACAACAACAAACCCTGCATCACTCCTTGCCTTCCCCACCAGCCAGCCCACGCAATGCGTCTCCAGCAGCTCTCCCACAAAGCACACATTACCTTATATTTAGCTCCAAAGAGCCTTTGGAGGACACTTGCTGCCTTGGCCAGCAGTGATTGTAAAAGCTAAAAATAAGGCAACTAAATGCATACCCGTTCAGCTCTGATACAGAAGAAAATACTCCTGTGTGAGAACTTCAGAACTGACCTTGAACAGCCATGATGCAAATATCCTGAGAGGAGGGATCAGGATGGGAGGAGAGGGAGTTGACTGATTGTCAACACTGATAGCAAGGTTGTCCCGGATCTGACGGTTTTTAAAGAAGAGCGTTAGTAAAAGCAGTATCTTTTTTAACACTCTTTTTTTTTTTTTGCATGATTATGTTTTACTTCTACTTTATTTACATTCAGGTATTACACCTGGGGCTATACAGAGCTCCCACTTCAGCCAAAGCCACCAGGAAAGCTTGTTCTACGCTGCTGCTCCCTGGCCAAAGCAAACATTGCCAGTTTGAGTCACACTGTGGGCCTTTACACAAATACCAATGTCTGTACTTCTTTTTTCTTTGCTACTGTTTCTTCACCCCATTTAAATTCTCTTGTCATTGGACAGGATTCTCTTTTGGAGTTTGCTGTTGGAAACCAAAGAAGACAAAGCTTCTTTTACAACAGAGCCCTCCCATGCCATGTTTATGGTCCAGGTGCTAACACTGGATCCCATTTAACAATCATTTCCACAACAAAAGAAATGTGTCATTATCATTAGCTGTAAGTACCACATACCTTTGCAAGTTTATACCACAGCTCATAAAGGTAGCCAAAAACTTTTGCATGGATTTTAGGTGACTGTATGTTGTTCACATCTCCAAGAATTCCCAGGATTCTCCTCCACAGCACAGCAGCAGAATCAGGATGCCAACCAATAAGGCTTCCACCAGCAATTATACTGCAATCGTCAGCCAGGAACTCACTGCTGTCTGCAAATTTAAAGTGTTCCATTTCCACAAGTTAGAAATGCAGCCCAAATATGAATTTGGTCAACAAAATCTGGTCATTACTCCTCCTAACCATCTTCCATCTCACAAGAACTCTCTCCCCCCACCCCAAATCTCTCTCTTTCATTGCTGGAGCTGCTTTTGAGTCAAAGAAAAACACAGAAGCAAACGTAGGCAAAGGGGCTTGCAGGTGACACTACCACAGCACTGCCACCTGAGGGATGTATTCAATCAATAACTGGCTCTTACAGGTAATATTTCTATACTTATAAAAGTCCTTTCTTTTTTTTTTTTTTTTAAGATCACACAGTGTAGCAAGACCTAGCAATGCAACTGGACAAAAATAAAAAAACACCACTGAAGAGTCTTGGGGAATGTGCTCAGGCATCACCACTCATGCAGAGCAGCTCCTGAGAGAGCAGAGTGTACAGAGAGCAGGGCTTGGAGAAGGCTGTCAGGGTAATGGGATTTATGTTATTAAACAGTACAAATCCACACTGAAGTGCATATTTTAATGACAAGAGTTGGTAGCTGCTCTCCATTCGCAGGCAGCAGCACAGCCATGCTCCAGGTGCATCTGCATCAGCCAAGGCATGGAGGGAAGTTACAGGAAACCTCTACACAGGCAGAAGGAAATAACTCATGTCCTCTGAGGACTCAAGGAAGGTTAGTAAAATAAAAGGCATTTTAGATGCTTTTATGTTTGAATATATTTAAAAAACAACTTTGGGGATTTTTCCTCCTTTTTGTGTGGTAGCATTACAAAGTCCCAAAGCGTTAAAACTACATGTTAGTTATTAAGCACATTGGAATGACCTCCTACAGATCTGTGCTCAGGGAAATGCCATCTCTGCTGCTCAGTGCCCGTGGCAGTGTTGTTCTGCCTTACCCTATCAGGTTTCCACAGCAAAGCGAGCTGTGACTTGGCTGAGAGGCAGGAATGCTGTCAAGGGCACTTTGGCTCTGCTGGGTAATGACACATCTGTTAACCCACTTCTCCTTTCACTCCACATTACCTACCAGGTTGCTACCTGTGGTTCTTTCTCTTTGTACCCCCAAAGGAGCAATTCTTGCACCACAGCCACAAACAATGAATTTATCATACACAATCGTTCTTACCATGGGTAGTATGACCTTTTTTACAGCAGCAGTCTAAGCAGCTGGACTAGGTGTGCTGGTTCATTAAAGCACAGATACTTCAAGGGAAAAGTCAACATGAAAAAGTACCCTTGAAATTGTGTATCCATTAGGAAAGCAGCCTGTAAGACATCCCTACAATACTGCATTAAGTACCTGACCTAATATCTGACTTGCACTACCAGATGAAAGGTACCTTTACAAATGGCAAAGAATGAACCACTTATTTCCTATCAGTCAAATAATACAGTAAGACATTTCCTCAGACCATGCTGCTATGAAATAAAACCTGGTCACTTGAAACATATCTTAGTGTGCTGTACTTCAACACTGGGGCAGGCCCATGAGTGCCCAGCTACCACAACCCAGCTGGACATTGTAAGAAGCCCAGTTATTTTCAGCTGGGTGGGTGGTGGCTTTCTGGATCATTGTTTACTGGCAAATCAATTGATGATCCAAACCCCTTCTGCTCTGGGTGCGCAAAACCATTCTGAGTGAGCACGATGAGGGGTATTTGGTGCCACGTGCCACGTAAGCCAAGTGAGGAGCAGAAGCTCCTCTTGGATGCCCAGGTGTGAGCTCACACACAGTACCTGTGAGGTTCGTCGGCTCCTGCGAGGGGCTGAGCTGGAGCCAGCGTGGCGCTGCAGGATCCCCGCCCGTTCCCACGGCCGGCCCGGCCTCGGGGTCATCCTCGGCCACCTGCCAGGCCACCAGCGCGATGTCCACGTCAGCTCCACAGCCTAGGGACGTGTCGCTGCTCACACTCTCACCTGCAAATGGCACAGTGCTGCTCACACCTGCGCCCCGGGCTGCGGCAGCAGAGTGCCCCAGAGAAGCATCTCGGCTGTCTGCAACAAAATCACAGCAGATTTCAGGTGCTGTGCTTAAAAAAACCACTCTCGGGGCACTCACTTTTCTCTCTCTCTCTGTAATACCCGTGTGATTGCTGCAAGTCTGCTTTCAGATCCAACTCAGCTGTACTGCTGCTCCTCTGTATTAGCACCTGCAGAGAAAGAATTCATCTCAGCTTATACAGGTCTGAGCACTACACCACACTCTAGCAAATTTCACACCCACGCAGTCATTAGAAATTAACCACAACCCGGTCAAGACATTCTCATGGATATTCAGAGTACCCAAGTGTTTGTCAGTGTCCTTAGGAAAACATCAGTCTTCCCATTTGATTCTTTACCCTCCCTTTCATAACCTCAGTTTTCACACCAACAAGCAGGATTGTTTTACTTATGTTTTTCAAACACATCTGAAATAATTTGTTAAGGAATAAAAAAAATATTTCAGTCTTCATATTTCACAGAGATGATCAGGCTAAGTCATTTATTGTTTCAACTGTTCAGTCAAAAATTGCCATTAAAAATGTATGAAATTTGCCTGCGCTAATGTCAACTCACACTAACATCTGCCATGCATGGCTGGTGATAGGAGCTGTGCTGAACAGAAGCATTTTCATCAGTGCTTTAAACCATCAAACATTTATTCCAGCATACTGTAGCTCTGTAATAGCCATGAATTATTTATCTTCTAAAAGTTACAAACTTCTTGTTGATATTTCAAAAAAAGAGCAAAACCTTGTGTAAGACTAGAACAGAGATACAACTGCAGAAGCAGCTGATGAGATCAGGAGACACAAACTGATCACACCCAGCAGGACAATAACCTGCTACAGCTCACTTCCAGATTCCACACCAGAAATGGGATTAATTGCTTTTCACCTCCTAGAGTTTCTGAATGCTAAAAGGCTTCTGATTAGAAAGAAAACACTGCTAGGATCTTCGCAGAAATTACTTTTGGGTTTGCCTTACTTGCTCGGCTTCACGCTCCTTTACATATCCCTTATTTTCCTGAACTGATTTGGAGTCTGAAATTGAATTTCCAGCCTTTTTACCTAGAAGTTTCAGAAAGGAAACAAGAACTATAAACATTTGCGGAACCAAAACACGCAGCAAGTCTCACGTAAATTTCAGCTACGTTTACTCGTCTCATATTTATAGTTAAGGGCCATACAATACTTAAATGGGAAACAAGAAGCTTTGAAAAATCCTTCAGAAGCATAACATACTTACAGGAAAGGAAGTGAACTCCAACTGCAGCTTGAATACACAAAATTCAAATGCAAGTCAGGTGAAAAGTCAAAGTGTTACATACATAGTGCACACACATTCCAGGTTTCAATTTTGGCCTCCCTACTTTACAAAAGGTCACATCCTGCATTCACAGTCTCTAACTTTTTTTAAAAAGTTCTTTCAACAACTTACCAACTATGCAGCAACTAAGAAAATGAGCTAAAAAAACATTTTAGAGGAGACCTGGAAAACAAAGTAATTAAGAGCAGCATTTGTGAGGCTAAACAAGTCTCAAATCTTTTCCTTTAAAAGCACAGTATTGCTGTACTTTATTAGAATTACCTTGAAAAAAATCAGATGGAATTTGATCTGCAATATCTGAAGTGCTGCTGCTTCGAGTTAGCTGCTGCTCTTGGTCTGCAAATGGGCCTGCAGCTTCTGTTCCTTCTGAATTTTCCAGTTGTTGAGATTCTTCAACTTCTGTTGATTTAATTACAACACAAAATATTTGCAGAAGCTCATATGTACATCTGTGAACTCCTCACCTAAGCTCTATGAAAAAGTGACCCTTGCAAATTTTTAAAATCCCCAAGATAAAATTTACAAGTTATAACTTAAGTTCTATAAAATATCCTTAGAAAAACTGTAAAGTTTAGAGATGCATGAGCAGCATAAAAGGTCTAGAAAAGGAGAGAAGTGATTTTGGGAGTTAACTAAGAGGAGGAGGTCCCATGAACAAAGCTGGGTTTTCAGTGCTGGAGATCCCAGCTGGGCCCTATTCATTCTCGAGACAGAAAGACAGAGCAGAGGCAACAGAACTCCCTTAAATGCAGTGTGGGGAGACGCCGGCTGCGCTCCCTGAGTGCCTCCAGAAAGAGGGGAAGGGAGAAGGAATACAGAAAGGCAAAAACTTAGAGTAAAAAAAGCTCTGAGCTACATATAACTTGGGTTTAGCTTGTGAGGACAAACCCAACCAGGCAGCTTTTGGTTTGGCTGTAACTGCAAATGAGAAACAAGAGGAGAGAGAGGCATGAAAAATCCCAAGAGAAAATAAACTGACATGCTAGGGAAGGAGCAACGGGAACTCTTGAGATTGCAGAGCCACACAGCACTTTTAGAAGTCCATTTCTCTTAGCATTTTGGAAAGAAAAACAAAAAAAGCTAGTAACACTCCAGGGTTTCCATCCAGCAGTGTGCAAATTTTAATATTGTTTTACTACTTAATAAACACTGTAGGTATTTCAGAAAGTTATCTCAGGAGGCACATGCACAAAAATGAGCATTTCTGGTATTGACTGACTTCAGCTGACTTTCAATGACTTACAGAAAGCAATAAAATAAAGCATTCAATGCAATTCACTAACTGGAACAATTTCAGCATTCCCCCCAAAATAACTTGAGATGAAAACACACCAAAGATGTTTCACTGAACAGGAATCCCCACAGGGCCATAAAGCACCATGTACAGAACTCTCCTTTCTCTTGCTACTGCAAGTAATGAGTCTGGGCAGGACTCAGGAGTCACAAATCCCTCCCAGGAAGCAAAACGTGGGAATTTTTACTTTAGCTGCTAGGCAATATAGATCTAATTGCAATTGATGGCAGTCTTTAATATCAACATGAACAAAAACTGCTTTGCTTGCAGTGCTGCAAACATTCTGAGAAGAACCAACCGGACAGAAAGGGAACAGACAGAGAGCAGTTTAAAAATATAAAGAACATTGATATCAAAGATGACTTTAAAGTACAGTACCTGACAATCTGTGAGAGCAAGAAGTGTAAGAAATACCAGGGAAGAGAGAGCTCACAGTGTGAAGCAGAAGAGGTACACTTTTAGTGGCTGGCAAAGCCTCATAAAGATGGACACAGTTGCTGATAGACTGGCTTCGCTTAGCTTACAGGAAAAAATAGAGCAATAATTATATCAGGAACACACTGAAATATTGCAGTTCTGAGCGTCACAACACAACAAAACCCAGAGTTTTGGGATAAAGCTTTTCAACAGTAAGCCCAGGGGGTTTCTCCCTGAGACGTAAGTTAATATTGTGCAACACTCTCTAACACTGTAAAGGTAATAATCAGGGATTTCTGATCCACAGCAAGTGTGGAAGTGCCTTTCATTTGAACATACACAAACAAGAAAAGCCATGGATCAATACTTCCACTGCTTCTACTAAAAGCCGTGGATCAACACTTCCACTGCTTTGGCAGGGTGTCAAAGGGGAAAATGCTGCAGCATAGAGAGAGCTCTTCACTGGAGTACAAACAGGGACTCACTGAATTCAGAAATAAAACTCATACTGAACTGGCTCTACTGCCAAAGTACTCTGTGATCCAGACTGGAGGCCATGGCTCAGCCATGGAGTCACAAACCACCCCAAGTGTTCTCCCTCCTTCCGGCTCTCCTGGTAAGGAACAGGGGAGGGAGCTGTGCAGCCCAGCAGCTCCTGCTCAAAGCAGGGAGTTTCCACAGGAGTCTGCCCCAGAGAACCAGCACATGAAAACACGCTGATGTGATATAAAGAAAGGCCAGGTTCAGGCTGGTGAAATGCTTGAACAAACTGAGATCTGTTCCATGTCTGGGGTCTCAGTTATTACCCCAGCATTCCTCACCCCAGTCTCCCTCCAGCTTTCCTCTTTCCAGAAGTAAATATGAGAGGAAAACCTCATCATGCCAAGAAAAAGAGAGCACATAAAGCAACTACAAAAGGATAATATTATTTATTAAATACCTGGTTTACCTTGTGCTCCCAGGAAATAGTTGTATCAATATCTGCTATCTGCCTGACAGTAATAAATGCTCTCTTAGGAACTGATAAAAATAGCCATGTACCTCTAGAAAAACCCCTAACATGAACAGGTTTAACTCACAATTCAATGTCCTGTAGCTAAAACCTTATACAGAGGAATTCCCAGAATACTTTGAGACTCTGTGATTCACACTGGCCAAGACATCCCAACATGAACATGCAACCTCTCTGTTGGGGCAGTTAATTATTGAGTTGCTTTTGGCAGCAGCCACCCCTCAGAGGCATATTTAAACCCTGAGTGTTACTGAGTGTCTGGGTACCAAAGCACTCAGCTGTGGTCTAACCTGTGGCTCTCTGACGGACAATGTTTCTTGCCTTCTCCACTCCCGGGGCCCCAGAGGTTGTGGCACTTCTGAATCTCATTGGCTCCATAACTTCAGGGTGACTTTTCCAGCTTAAGGAAAAAGATCTTCCTACTACAGCTGTCTTCTGAGGCTCTAAAACACCACCTTAGGACAAAGAACACAAAATTTTCTGGCACTGGATGCTTTGGCATGTATTTTTGCTGAAGTACGAATGGACTCAGACATGGCAAATATTAATACTTCAGACAACACAGGTTAACTTTTACTATTAATCAAAACCAACTGGTACTTCAAACTACGTGCATTGATCTCAATGTGATGTACAAATGCAGCTAAAATACTGCAAATTAGAAACTTTACTAAAAATACATGGAAAGGAATTTACAGAGTTTCCAGTGCCAACGACACAAGAAACTACATTTAATCCATGCTATCCAAAGAACCCTGACTGCAGGTGCAGACCCCAGCCTGCCCCCAACTACCTCTCCTCCCCAGTGAAGGATGACAACACACAAATCCCAAGTGCTTCACATTTAATTAAACAGGTTCTTACACCAGATTAAGTAGTGTTTAACATTAAATTAATTTTTAAGATTAAGCTTCAATATTTAACCGGTTTGATATAAAAAGCACTGAAGCACAAAAACTAACCTTTGCCTCTCTGCTTTTTCTCCTTCTGTTCACTGAGCTTGTCCAGGGGCAGGTTTGTCATCTCCACGCCGTACACAGTCCTGGCCAGCACTGCTGTCAGGGAGTCCATGATGTTGGCCCACTCGTTGATGAGCTCCTCCCAGTCCGTCAGGGCGGACAGGACACTGAGCAGCTCATCCCATAGCTCTCGGGAGATGTAAACGCTCAGGTTTGCTCTGATCCAAGCCACAATGAGGGTCTGAGGGAAGAGGCACCACCTGAGTGGCAGCCCAGGCAGGGCTGACAAGATGAGTTCAGCACACCAAGCCCAACCCACAACTCTGACCTGCACATCAGCATGGGCTCTTGGTGAGGCATAACTGAAGTACAGTGCTATTTTCTCTCAAAAAACACTCCCAGAAATAATAGGGAAAGTTACTGATGAAGGAAATTAAGAAAAATTTCAGGCTAAATGCTGTCTGGCAAACTGAAATAAGACACTGTATAATAACAGCAGAATGAAGGACTGTCCTACACGCACAGAATGACTGCAGCGACTGAGCCCTGCAGCAGCACTACACACTCAGTTACACTATCCAGGCTCGAAGTATAGTAGGAAGCATAAATGTCTCTCTCGCTCAATGTGACTCAGTTTTGACTTGCCAGCTGGACTTTTAGGAAAACAGTTACTTGAATCTTACACTTTAGAGGTATTCACTGAAAATATCCCATCTGTGCTACCACAGTTTGTAAAAGAGCCCTGAAGAACAGAGGAAACCTAACTCTCCCTCCACTAGCAACAGTTTACAAAATAATTACTAGCAAAACACAAGAAACCCCTCCTTCACAGTAATGCAAGTAGGTTTCATAGTACTCAACTAAAGCTGTGGGCAGTTGTAACAGAGCAAACCAACCAGCCCCACTCACTCACTCGGAACAGCAGCCCTGCCATGCTCTGAGCAAACGTGTCCTTTGTCTGGTTCTCCTTTGGCTTCTGCATCACAGCTTCTGTTATTCTGAGGAGTATCTGCAGCATCTGTTCCCTGATTCCAAAGCAAAAGGTGTTCTATTAGTTGTACCTGCTCATTAATCCTGCAGCAAAGCCTTATTTATTGAGAATGCAGTCACACTTTGGACTTCACAGATCATTCATAAAATAGCTTGGTTGGTTGTGGACTGTAACAACTTTTTCTCTTAAATGACAGTATGTTAACCTTACCACGTCTTTCTGTTCATGGACAGCTCCATTATCATGCGCCTGAAGATGCTGAGAACAGCTTTGCAGGCATCCACCTGCTCCTTCAGCAGCAAAGGGACCTCAGTGCATGGCTCCAGCAGGAAAACGTTCGCCGAGTTTGTCAGGAATACCTGGCATTGACAGTCCATTTGAACAGTGTTAGGAATAACAACAGGCAAGACCTACAACAAAATACCTGTGCTCCTTCAGTTAAACCTTCCCCTTTCCTTAGAGGAAGTTCCATGTTTTACCCATCACTTTATTTTTCTGTTATTCCAGCAAGGAGCAAGGTGGCTCCCATCACACACCCACCAAGGCTCAGTATGTGGTTTGTGGGTGTCTCCTCTGCTTGGGCAGGCAAGAGGACATTCCTCCAGCCACTCATTTCCTGCCACCATATGCTTAAACAGCCACCAGTATTTTCAATAAATCAAGTTCAGAAAAAGTAAATGCACAGTTCTGATTAGTTCCTTGTACTCACAGGAGGGAAAAAATTAACCTTCTGCATTAAAATACAGATCTCTGGCCTTAAGACATGGTCATGTGGTTTAATATACATGTTTCAGAGAGATACATGAAGTCCAAATTGTATCTTACAGAACCTATCAAGCCCTGCTAGTTCTTTTCCTCCATCTCAGAGGTTGTAATGGAATTTGCAGTGCAAGTTCTGTGACCAGGTAGATTATGGCCCCACGTGTCCCCCTCCCACTCAGTTCACCTGCAGTGCAGCCTGAGCACCAGCCTTCACATCCCTGTCTTCATCCTCCAGCACGCAGCCCCTGCTGACAGCACTGGTGAAGGAGTAGGTCCTGCCCCAGCTGGAGGAGCGCTTGTGTCCACAGGGCTCCGAGGAGAGCTGCCAAAACACAGCCTGGTTAGCAGCAGGGCACAAAGGAACACATCACGACTGAAACAAAACCATCCCTGAGGTCAGCAGCAAAAGTGGGGAACTGGCGTGGCATACACTCATTTCCCTGTATATATATATCCCTTCCATACACAGGGAATCTCTGGCTATTATTTCTTCATTTCCACTCATGGAACTAGAAGGCTCATAAAAGTTTTAGAAGGTATGTTACTTAAAATATTTTTCACCACTTTGCATAGTCACTGATTTTAGTAACACTTCTATTTAAATCTGGCAAAACTATAAATTCCCTACAAAACAAAGTAAAAAACATTGTCATTCTCACTGTTTTACAAATCAAACCTCTTATTCAGTACTAGAAAACTTCCCTTTAAACAATGTTGCAGTGTCAACAGTGTCAAAGAACTTTTAGTGATGGTTCAAAGCAGGATATTAAAAGATGATGCACAGGAACTGTATCTACAATTAAATTTTCTAGATTAAGGTGACCAGTTACAATATACAGAAATTAATACATATTGTCAAATTTTTAAGCACCACCAAAATGAAATAGTTCTCCATGCCTTAGGCTAGCAGACAGTCAATTGTAGCACTGCAAACCCCATCAGTGTTTCTTCCATGAAGTTCCTGCTTTCCTATTTACACATGCAGGGAATAACCACAAATGATGTTTCACAAACCAGCTGCAACCCTACACCCTACACACCCTCCTCCCCCCCCCCACTCTAAGTGCTACTCAGTAACTATTTCAACTGTGAGTCCTTAAATAAAAGCATTTTTTAACCCCTATTCCCCCCACACTTTAAACTGTTACTCCTCTACAGAGTGAGGTGAAAAGCCCCATATTGCAGTGGACAAAGTAAGGAACAGGGATACCATACATGTTTACCATCTGTTTGCACTGAGGAGTCTTCCAAGGAAACAACAGCATCCTGGCTGTCCTCCTTTTTGTCTGGCTCCTCCATGAACACAGGTTTCTCCTGAAGTATCCACTTCTGGTACACTTTCACCACCTTCCGTGTTGCGGATATATCAGAAGGTGGCAACAAAAAAGCCTGAAAAGGAAAGTTCACTGATTTCACTCCACATAGGACACAGATGTGGTGCATACAAACACACACACCACCACCCACACTGCCATTTTAAGTAGCAAGCTTCAGCTCCCTCAACAATTCCATAATCTGATTGCTAAATTAGACCCAGGAAGGAGCCCGACCTCAAAAGCTGCTGCTGTGACCAGCACCAAGTTTGCCCAGTGACCAGCCCCCCACGGCGTCTCACACCCATTCCCTTCAGAAACCAAACCCAGGGCAGCAAGCAGCCGCGGGCAGTGACCTGGCGGAAGACCTCGTTGACGAAGTTGACATATCCGCGCGTGGAGAGGAGGATGCCCTGCACCATCTCGTAGACGCCGCGGTGCTGCTCCTCCACGCTGCAGAGGCTGCAGCTGCTGAGCCTCCTGTCCGACAGGCTGCTGCTGCTGGAGTGGCCGCGCTCCTGCTCGCCCGCGGGCGCCACACCGGTCTCCAGCTCCACGTTCTTCTCCTGGCCTACGGCGACTGTCTGCAGGCACAGCACAGCACAGCCCATCACCCACTGCAGCAGCACCCACCACACTCTGGGATCCTCACGGAGAGCTCAGGATACCCTGTCTGACACAACACTGACATCCCAGCAGTCAGGCACAACAGATTTCAGTCTACCGCTCCATCCAAGAAGGAATTTGGTCTTTACAAATGGGACTCTTCCTTAAAGCACACAACAACTGCATTGTCTGCTCCACACTAAGAGTGTAAAGGAAGGACCAGACAGAGTGGAGAGGAGTCCCCAAGTCTCTTTATCTTGGGGAAAAGATGGACTATAGCACTACACATTATAATGCCCAACACCTTTTTGCCAGGCACTGCTTGCATTTTGCAACCTCTCAAACTGTGTTGCTTCTCTGCTGAGCCCACAGCTGACACTCACCTATGGTCCAAGACCAAATATAAGCTGAGATTGATTCTAAATTCTTAACAGGAAACTGGAGAGTCTCTCAAAAGCATCAGTTTATGAAATTCATTGTGAGGCATCTAATGCCAGAGGAGTCTCAACCATAAGTTTATAAATGAAATATTTTTCTAATATCTCATTGTAAACAGCTGCTATAACTGAGAGGAAAACAAAGCAGCCTTTGATGTCACTGGGAAATGGTCCATGGAACCACCAAGTATGACAGTTTACAGAGTAAATTCCAAAAGTCTAAATATAATTCTGGTGAAGCTGGTAATGAAACAAGTTATGAGGGAAAAAAAACCTCCTAGTGAATTACCAAAGGGTTTTGCATGGAGATTCGCTCCTCCATCAAAGAAAAAGAAAACCAAATAAACAGCTACATCATTTATTCACTACAGGGTAGCATTTCTTTGTGCTTCAGCTGTCAGTGCAGTGAGATCACCTGCAAGGTTAGCACTTAAACAAGAAGAGAGGTAAACTTTAAAGCCCACCTGAATAATTTTAGGGAGCATTTCTCCTCCATTTTTTGTATTCTGAACAGCAGTTAAATACTTCTTTTCAAGGAAGAAGGTAACAAGCCACTTGATAAAAATGACTCTAGCTGCCATGTAGGGGATTTTCGTGCAGTAGACGCTCTCATTGTTCCGTGTGGCAGTGACATACACTGGCCTCGGCCTGATATCAGGGATGTCTGGTGGGGGACAAAAAGGAAGAGAGAAATGAAGTGGAATCTTAGTAATTGCTTCTCAACTCTGGCTAAATGTACTTAACACATCAACCAAGAAATAACAGATGCAATGACTCACCGCTTTTATTTTATTAATGTTTGTATCCTATCCTAACTTTATTGCTCATCAGTAGAACATAACAGCACAGCTCTTTCCTGAGGTTATCATTTCTATCACTCAGAACAAAGGAAAGCAAAAGAGAAGGGCTGCAAAAGGAAGAGCAAAAGCTGAAACAAAGAACCAGCCTTGCTACAATGTAAGTTAGTTTTACAGGAAACCAGGGAGAAAAAACTCATCATCCCACAGAGCTGTAGTGATATGCCAGCAAGTAACAGAGATGCTGCCAAGAGCAGGCTCTGGCTTTTTCTTCTTCAAAGGCAAAACCCACTACTTACCGAGCACAGGTTTGTAGAGGTTGGTTAGCTTTGTAAAAGATGGGAACAAGTGAGGAAGATAGTATTTTCTGAACAAAGTAAAGAGAAACTTAAACCCAGTGTCTTGGTTCTCCTTGTTCTTCCACTCCAAGCTGGCAGCCTTTGTCACAGAGTTAGAGAGAAACAAACAAAAAGCTTTAAGTTAATGTGTTATACTGACAATTGTTTCCCCTGAACACACAAAAACAAGCAACCTCACCTTAGTAAGAAAAGAAAAAGTAGCACAGCCCCAAAACCACCTTTACAAACTGCAGTAAGAGTGGAAAGTAAGAATAGAGCATCCCCCCAAAGCCAGCAAGCTCAGTACAAGCCAGTGTATTTGAGCTGTTCTAAGCAGGGAAGGACAGCAACTGTCTTGTTCTGCTCTCAATAAATTTACTTCTTATGCATATATTTTGACAGTCACTTTTAGCTCTGCTTTTATCATTAACATTTTCTTCATCAGAATAAACACAAATAAACAAACACTGGAACCACAATGCAATGGGATTTGTAAAGTAAGCAGGTTTGTTTAGATCCCACACAGGTAACAAGAGTATAAAAAGAAGAGTGACATTTTTTTTTTAACTGAAGTGTTGTAAGACTCTGATAAGTAAAACAAAGGGTGCTGTGGAAGAAGCTGATAATTTCATACAGCCACTTTTTAAAATAAAGCATTTATTCAACATGACAAAACCCTTTCCAAATATTATTTTGGTCTTGCCTTTTCATTCTAGAAAGTGTATCTCAAAGTATTTAATTATAATTTATCTTTTTTTAATAACAGGGCTCTTTAATGTTCATTGTCTGCACAGCTTCCACTTTATTTCAAATGTTGCTTAATTTGTACTTTTAAAATATATACATTATCTTAATTTATTCCCTGTACAGATTCAGCTGATCTACTTTAATTAAATTTTATGTACATGTTACTTGCATCCTTTTAAAAACATCACAGAAGCCATCTCTCTTTGTCTCTTCCTCCAGTGGTCCTTTACATTCCTTTTCATCTAGGTATGTGTCCAAAGAGAACAAACTGAATCTTTACCCCACATCAATTTTCTAAATGCAACCACAAGCACATAAAACATTCTGTTATTCTGCAAGTTTGGATAACATTCATCAATTCTTATTACAAAAGTGTGACAAACTTCTTATTTTCACCAAAAATGGCACAAGGAAATACCTTTGGGATGATTTTCCACTTAAAACAGGAGTAAAAAATGTGCTGAGGAAGGGTAAACCCAGCTCCACACAGATGCAGTGTAGGCTTAATTTTCTACCACAAATACATCCTCCAAATATGAACAGTTTCAAACATCCATCCTCCTCACCTGAATTACCATATACTTTAGCAAGAGCTGGAGAAAATAGCAGGTCTGGTCTTCTGCAATTTTCTCTCCAGAGACAGCTGGCAAAAGCGGCGTTATTTCTTCTGGAAATATCTTGGCTAAAATATTTTAAGCATAGAACACATTAAAATACTGAAATAAAAGATACTTTCTGTAAAAGATTGATTCGAAAATACCCATTAGGGCACTACCAAGCTGTGCAAGCCCAGCAGCTGCTCAGATGTCCAAAGTCCTGGCACATCCCAGCGAGGATAACACCAGATTCCTGGCAGCTTGGTAGGACTGACACCAGCAGTGAGCCAACAAGGAGGAAACCTCCCCACCTGCTTGAGGGGCAGTAAAATGCTCCTGGTGCTGCTGCATCTGAGTTAAAACCACCCCAGAGCCAAAGAGCAAACCCTGAACCGCTCAGAGGGACAGGAGCGGGCGGCTCTAGAGCCGCACCAGCCCAGCAGCCGGACACGCCGCAGCCAGCTGGGAATTCAGGGGCAGCCGGCAGCAGGCATTGCCCCCTCCCGCAGGAGAGGCGCCCCAGGAGCGCGCTCACCGTCGGGCGCGGCCGGGGGGCTGACCAGGCTCTCCAGCGTGCAGGGTCCGCGCGAGGACGGCAGCGGGGGAAAGCCGGGCACCAGGCAGGCGAACATCAGGATCTGCTCCTCGCCACAGTTGGTCTGCAGGGCTTGCAGCCACAGCAGGAACAGGCGGATTCCTTCACACCTGAGCTGCAAAGGGGAGCATTTGGGCAAAAAGGCAGTAACACAGGTCTGTAAGTGCAATAACACGGGTAAATAGTTCACAAGAGGCAGGGCGAGAGCTTCATCCCAGCTAGGTGTTGCAAGGCCTTGCCATCATACCAAGGGTATTCACATTATTAATATAATCCTAGCTCTAATGCCAGAAAACCTCCAAAAATTAGGTATTAAGCAATATCTGTTAATACCTTCTCCAGGTAACTTCACAAAGGTCTTGTGAGCAGTAAAATGACTGAAAACACATACTAAAATAATCAAGGATCACAATAATAAAACTTAAAAGGTGAATAAGAAAAAACTACAAAGCTTTAAAATCTAGAAAACCCTGCTATTGGAAAGCTGCAAAGTAGCATACTTCACAGGAATTAAAGTGAAATGAAATATGAAAACATCAACTCAATACCTTGAGAGAATTTCCAGTGTGCAAAAGCTTCTTCAGAATCGACCCTGGATTAGGAAAATAAAGTAGACATTATCAGACACTTCCCACAACAATGTTTTCAAAAATATTTCATGAAAGCTTACCTTAATTTATTCTGGGGTCACTGTGCTGGGTTTTAAGACAACTATGGGGGGAAACCCCCAACTGAATCTTGCTACAATCACCACCACCCAAGATGAACCGTGATATATCTTTCCAGTGAAGTCCTCTGGGTTTCATCAGAGGACCATGCCTCAAATTATTTTCATTAATAGTAAGATCTGTGAATTATACACATTCCTTAAATAGGCTCCTTCCCTCAAGATCTCACCATTTCACAAGATTATACAGAAATTATTAACATGGAAACTCACATTAATACACATGAATGTTAAGCAAAAGGCAGAGATGTAAATATATGCTCTGCCAAATTTTGTACATCACTTTCACAAACAGATAAAAAATCTTGCCACTATGACCATTCAATAAAAGCATAAAGAACGTATCAGCTACAGAGCAACCAAATGGAACCAATTTGGTCTGGACTAGTGCAGCTGAAACGTTATGAAGTGGCCAGGCAGATGTCTCCTCTTGTTTTTGTCAGTGCTGAGTGGAAATGTGACAACAGCCCTTCCCTTGACCTTTAACTTCCACTCATTGTTCTTCTGCAAAAGTAATTCCTTGTTCTGATGATAAAACTGGCAGCTGGTCAGATAGTGCTGCAAATCAACCCCACCAAAAAGTCTTACTTGAAAAGAATAGAACCCCCCCCATAAAATTTTAATAAGCAGCATAAAAACCCATTGGTACCACACTGGTGGCACTTGGAAGCAGAATTTGAAAAGCACTGACGAATCCATGGCATTTGACTCAGAGGAAATTATCAAGTTAAACCCCTTCACTGGATTTCAATGTGTTCTGGCCATCCAAGGCTGCTCTCTGCCAGACTCCTCCTATTCCCTCCCTTCTTCCAGAAGCTCCAATACCACTGGAGCATGGGGAAAGAACAGTCTTGGTCTGAGGAAGCCACCCATGAGTATCTAGTGCCTGTCATGGCCAAGGCCATATTCTAACAGGATGCTGGGAAAATCCTCCATTTCATGACAATCTGGGAAAGACAGGTGCGGCCAAACTTGCACAAATGCCATGTATTCATAACTCTACTCATATGTCGCTCATTAAAAGAAAAAATGATGTGAAAAAGCTACTAAAAAGCCCATTTTTTTTTTAAAACAATTTCTTCTTACCTATACTGCGAAAATGCCATCGATAAAAAATCCTCTCTGGTAGTAGCTGCAATATTTTCTGCAGGAAACAAAACTGGTCAAATTTTCTGTAATAAAACTGGTTCATCAGGGGATACAGAGAAACGGATACACAACATACAAATGAGATGGGAATATATACACAGTTTCTTTTTAAACTACTGGCAGCATGGACCAGGGCTTGGCCACGGGTGTGGCAGTAGCACAGCTCACCTACTGCTGCTCCGCCTCGCAAAGGTCTGGCAGTACACAGGGCTTCACAGGCTCCACACAAAAAATGTCTCCAACTTACAACTTTTCAGCCATTAAAATAAGAAATTAGGAAGATATATTTAAACAGGAAACTAGTTTTGAACACTTCTGTTTGGAAATCAAATGAAATTAAACAATGTTGTAAATGACTGACAGTCAGAATTCCTTGCAATTATCAAACAAAATGGCACGAATTTCTGCACAACAAAGCACCTCTAAGTTCTCAGTAATACTACATGCAGGATGCAAATGGATGATAGGTCACCCAAGCAACAGTGACCCGTTTGAGGGTGTTCTGCACACAGAAGCTCACAGGAAAAAACAAAGCATCACAGTCCAGAAAGCAGCTGGCACTGTGGGCCACCCCTGGGAGCCAGGTGACAGAGTCACCACCACTGCCAGAGCGTGTGCTCGAGATGTGCAGCAGGACAGACCTCTTGCTTTTGACAATAAAGGGCTTCAGAAATTATATTCAATGCTCAGAACAGTCTTTTTGGACATGGAACGTTCCTTTCTCCACGGCAGAGGATGACATGACAAGTTCATGGACATAGGGAGCTAGACCTCGGGTCACAGACAGGCTGGTCCTCCTCCACAACTTCACCATAGCATGTGCTCCCCACACAGTAAATAGCATTTCTGAAAGGTTAACCAGAATAAAAATGCAAACCAGGCAAGTCCTTTCCACGTTCCTTGTATTTTGTTTCAGTGTCACTCCCCCAGCTCCCTCCCCAGCGCGCCGTGGCAGCAGGACCCAAGGAGCAGAGGGTCCAGAGGTCGAGCTCCCTGTCTGTGGGCAGCAGGAATGTTTGGGATGAAGGATCTGACTGGCTAAAAATGAGGCCATGACTCGCATTAGGGCTTTACCTGTTAGTTAAGCACCAGGCTTCTGCCAATCAGATTGCAGGATCCATGGACAAAGAGTTATCGTTATCCATCTAAACATTAAAACACTGGCAGCCCACCACTCCTCCAGACTATTTCTGGCATTAATCATTACTTAACTTGGTACAGGGCAGAAAGGAGTCCTAAGCTAACCCAGGAGCACTTCTAACCCAACCTAACCCAGGTGCTCTGTGTGGGAGCTGGGTCTGTGCCCAGGCTCACCACAAGCCGTGTGCTCGAGGTGTGTGAGGAAAAGCTCCAGGAAACAAAACCCTATGGCAAACCAGCAACAAAAACTGGGCTGGATTCAGGTGTCACACAACACAGTGCAGGAAGGAAGCTTCATACATTGGTACATTTATTGTGGAAAACCAGACAAAAGCACTCATATTTTGTTTCCATTGTTTTAGTCTGTTACACAGTTTCATCTAAATTTGAACACCAAGTTCCCTTGCAGAAAGAGAGCTGTGATGAGGTGCGAGCTGCATAGGCTGGAAAAGTGCAAAGCTCCATAATAAAGATCCATTTGAAAAAGAATTTGGTAGCAATTTTCACATCCAAGTCTCAGCAAGCTTTAGATTGTATCCAGAGAAAAGCAGAAAAACAAATGCTGCTGCACACTTCAACAACGAGCAGGAAAACCAAGCCTAAACTCTAAACTGCACAAAACTGGATGGGTCAGGACAGAAAACAACATGCTTACCATTCTTTTCTCTTTACAAAACACAGAGTCAAACACCCTTGTCAGGTGACTGAATCAAAACAATTCAAGGGTTCAAACCATCAGTAAGAGGACAGAAGTTCCTATCTGAGAAAAGTTCCCATATCCCAAAGTCTTTTCACACAGCAAAAAAATGTAGACACTTAAGTCACTTCCCTTGCATTCTCCTTTTCAGCATCTCAAAAACAGGAAAACAATAAATATATGCATTTTGAAAAAATGCAAGGGTGTGACTGATCACCTGCATGGTCCTTCCCCACAGAAACCAGGCATTCTCAAAAAGCAACCTGTGTCTCCCTCCTGCACTGCAGACAGCACAGCTCTGCAGCAGAGCAGGGCCACTCTAAATGATATGAATGCAGAGCCCACGTCTGCTCCTGCAATGCAAAAAGAAGTCACCCAGGTGCAAAGTCTACATCATTAAATATAAATTCTAAAGGTTACAAGCTAAGCCCCAGTCCCACCAGCACAACTTCCAGCCGGTGATTTTTGCCCCGAGTGCTGCAGTCCTGGACTGAGGTGGTGTCACAGCATGACACGAGACTGCACAAGCCATAAACCAGCTCCAGTTGCTCCCTTTGCAGCTTCACATTTCCAGCAACATTTTGTACACCCTCCCCACCCCTGGTGTTCTAAAGAACATGCACTGTTGTTGCTATAGAACAAATGACAGTTTCTTCCCCTCCAGCCCAGGCTGTCAGCCACACTGCTGTGAATCCGAGCTGGCTATTGACATCTTGTTCCTAGTTTCACACTACACTAATAAGAAATATTTTAAGAAACCCCACAGTGCAAAATAATATTGCTTTTTCAGAAAGCACATAGATCTATTTAATGCTTAGTGCTTTGCTGCATCTATATGGTAATCCATTATAACACACTTGAAATAGAAATTAGGTATTACTACTGATCAACACATCAGGGTATCTGTCAGTTCTTTTAACTGATTATCCATAGTTCTTTTTCGTTTGGACTTCCTGCATGACTAGGAATAATGTTAAGTTTAAATCTTAGTTTACACAGGATGCTGCTTTTTGAAAGCTGTGTCTCTCTCTTTTATTGAAGCAAAATAAAAAACACCATGGTTCATATTTCGACAGACTCACTCTGACTTAACCAAAACTGCTATTTCTTTTAAAAAGCCTTTTGGTTTTGCCCCCCTGGTTGAATCCCACTGTGACTGGTAGCTCTGTGCCCATCACTGCGAGCTGGCTGCCCTGCTGCAGGACACAGGGAAAGCTGAGGCTGGACCCAAGCCTCACCTGGGATCCCAGCGGATGTTTCCCAGCCCCATGGCCACAATGGAACAATGAGCACTGCTGTTCTGCTGCTCTGGATGTGCCAGGCTGGTCTTGGATCAACAACAGACACCCCCAAGGTGCCCTTGCTGAGCAAACTCACTCCTGAGGCAGATCCAGCAGCGGTGCCAATGGCAAGCCTGCAGTCATGTCCCCTCTGGGGCAATGGATTCAGAATTTCCAGGAGTCAGTGGCAGGTGGATCTACTTCAAGCCAAGTCAAGGCAGAAGAGCTCTCCCAGGCCTCTGTGCTCAAGTGCTGCTGGTGCTTTCAGGGTGTTCAACTACCAAAACCTGCATCAGTTTAGAAATTTTCCATCTCCTATTCACAGACTCAGACAAGCCAAGAGGCCAATGAAGTCAGTGTGCCTGCAGCAGCTCAACCTCAATGAAGGGATACTCCATTTATTGCATTCATAAATTATTTACAGTTATTTGTTGAGGGAAAATGTCAGCCCAAAGCACACAGGGCACTTATCACTGCCCTGGGCACAAGAAGAAACAGTAACATCTCTGAAGTAAAATATGTGAAACAGATAGAGAGAATTTACCATAGAATGCTGTAAGAACAGCACCAATGTTATTAGAATTATGGCAGAACAAACTGTAAATAGTTCCAAAAGTAATTTTCTATGTGTAGAAAAGCAGAGCTATAAGCACTTTTACTGTTATAAACAAAAAAGCCTCTTTGTTACTCTACTGAGCTTGAGACTCAGCATTCACATCTGCACCAGGCTCAAGAAACCACAAACTCCACACAAAACATGGACTTGGGGAAGCTTTTCTACATCTGAAAAATTCTGAGCGTAAAACATTTAATCCAGTGAACTTGTTAGATCAGTGGAATGAATTTTATGACACCATCAGCACAACAGATGTGGCTGTTCTTAACTAATGAAGAAAAATTATAGAGAATGAGAAGGAACTGATCTATGTATCTCAAAACTATCAATCTGCTTTTACTTCATTAGAGATTAAAAACCACAGTGTCAGAGGAATCAGTACCTGATGCTGCAAGAAAGAAAAAACACTTTATTATAAAAAAAACCCCAAATTTTCACAAACACACATATATATAACCAATATATAATCAACAATACTGTTATTGCCAGAAAATGGACATAAATACAGTGCATCTCCTGGCAGGTCTGTGACACACAGGGCTCAGAGCTGCCCTCAAATCTGAGGCTTTGAGCTGCTCCCTCAAAAGGGAACAGGGACACAAGGAACAACAGCAACCTGTTCTGCAAATGTGCTGCAAATAGAGCCATGCATCAACAGAAAAAAATGGCGTGTCACAGAGTTTTCAGCTTTTAGCTGAAACAGGGAAAAATAACAGTACTGCTGCCATATCACTTCACAAATATATATCTGGGAAAAGACAAGGCCAAAGCACCTTGCAGAGTTTGAGCAAAGCATTTTGCACAATTAATCGCAACACTTAACCCTTCACATTCCTCCCTGCTGGTTAACATTTCTTCTTTGAGTAACATGTTGTTTGAAGTTGTTGCTGTGTGGCCAAGCTATTCAGCTTATGTGTAAAATTAGAACTTCCATAAATTACTACCAAGCCAAGTCAGTTTCCAGAGGATTTGTGGGAAAAGCCTTTGTTGCCCAATATACACACTAGGTGTCACTCCAGAACAGCAGCACAATCCCACTAAACCTCCAGGAAAGGCAAAGGCAGCAATTCCCTCATAAATATTTTTATTGATTTTTAAGCTGTTAACTCTCAGCATGGGGACTCAGGATTTGTTAATCCTAAGTAACTACCTATTTAGCTAATTAGCAGAAAATGCAGCATCTCCTGGCTCCCGCTGACATCACACTACTTATGGAAAGCTTAACAATCAATTAGTTCTGAACCTATGGCTTACAGTATGAATGTTTCATCACTTGGCATTTCTGACTCCCTGTCCTGTGCTGAGGCTCTCAGGCTGTTCTCACCCAGGGTTAGCTATCCATGGACTGAACATCCAATCCAGCAGATCCCCCACCACGAAGGGAATCACTCTGAATTCCTCACAAACACTCAAAGGATCTCCTCTCCCTCAGGGTGACCAGGCTGTTGCACAGCTCTCCTCCACTGGGACCCCAAGCAGCCTCTGGTTCAGACACAACCATCGATTTTTTCTCCTTCAGATAGCAAGCTCTCCCACTGCTTTTAAGGAGTATTAAGGGGTGGTTATTGGCCAGCCCTTTCCAAACCCTGGGAATGCCCAGTTATTCCCTCCACCCAGATGAGCAAGCATTGGCTATTTCCTAGTCAATGGCACAGGCACAAAAATGTCATTCCTTATTCAAGGCCCCAGTGTATTCATGAGCTTACATCAGCCTGCTCAGCTAAACAGCAACACCTTCTCTGCTGGGCTGGCACTGAGGAGGAGGAGGAAGAAGAGTTTCTTCTGCCCCAAACAGTCCTGACAAATTTATGAGCTCATGTTCTTTGCCACTGCCTCGGGCACAACCCTAGAGCAAACCCGTGCTAATGTCACAAGGAGCACAAAACACAGCTTGGATTTCAGTGTAAAAATGTGGTCTCATAGAGGGGGAAACAAGGGAGAAGAGGAAAAGGGAGATAGCAAAGTGAGAATTCACGATCATAAAACCCCAGGATTCCATGTCATCATTCTCATGGCCATTTTTCCCACACCAGGCACATTAGGCTAAACAGCATCATTCTTCTTGTCACTATAAATACCATTTCAACTACAAACTACTCATTAATGCAAAACCATGAAGCCACATACTTCTGAGGGTCTGGGGGGTGTTTCAGACCAAGTGAGAGGAGTTGAGAACAATTAACCTTTAATTTCAATTTCTAGAGTCCCACTGAAAGTTTGAGGGGCTTTTGGGCTTTTTCCTACCAAACAAACCCCGAAATATAAACAAAAATGACATTTCTATGATGCAATACTCAGGTAAAAAGTTAGTAGTTGGAGTAACAGAAAAAGAAATAAAGAGAAGAGAAATAAATCAGTAGATGATGTGTGTTTAACCTTAAGAGAGAAATCTGGCCAATTATTTACCTAATTAACTGCCAGAGCTTTTTGACTAGAGACAGGCAGAGCTTAAGCTGAGAATTTCAGTGTGCATTTTAAGAACAATTTTATGTGTCAGGCTTTCCTCTGGTCCAGTGATATTTCATCCAAATACATTTAGGTAATAACTCCAGTCAAAGAGGTACCTTGGAAAATTATTTATCCCAGACTATTCTCACTTTAATTAAAGCAATCCTAATTTGATTATGCAAAAGTTAACTAGGTAACATTTCTTCCCCAGACACTGCCAATGCTCTGATGGCCAGTGCTGGGCAGGAGGGAAGGATATGCTTCTGGAAGTGAAAGATGTTATACTGAACAAAAAAAAAAAAAAAACAAATTAGCAAACTAGCATTTCACACACTCAGATCAAACTGATGTGCAGTAGCTGACAACTCTTGTCCTTTTATTTCCCTCGAGCTGCAAGACCCAACACTGCAATCATAACAGATGCCTCTATGTGAGAGGAGCAGAGCCCAGCCTCCTGCTGTGACATATGCAAAAATAAACACAGAGGAGGGAGAAAGTGCTGCTCTTCTGAACTGGCCCTCCACGAAACACAGGAGTAAACTCTTGTTTAATTACAACAGAAAAGAAACAACAGAAAGCAGACTTTCTGGAAGCCTTAGCCTAACGGAGCCAACGCAACTACTGATTGCAGTAGTGCTCCCAAATTCCATCAAAACCCCCGGCTTGTTTTCAGAGCATCAGCTCCCAGATCCTCAGGACAGAGGTGTTCTTGCTGGATTTCCACAGCATTTTGATAACATCTCTTAACTCAGGTGACTGACACCTGGTTTCACCCCTCACTGCAAAGCTCTAAGTAAGCATAGAATGACAGTGAGATTAAAAACACAAATTAGTTTTCATGGTATGGAAAACTTACTTCAAAAAGAAAGAGGATGGAGTCCAGCTCCTCCCTTTGTGATTTATTCCCTGCAAGACACAAAACAACGATGCTTGCCAGAAACATACAATAAAAGACAGCAGAATGAGGCTGTTGCTGTTCAGCTGAAGTCAAAAATGCCACTCAATTTATTTCTCATCTTAAATAAAGATCCCAAGTATGAGCTGTGCCCAGGCTGCAGTGCCTCTTTCTGCTCTGGCTGTGTCTCAGCTGAGCAGAGGCAGCTGTAGTAGCCTGAAGCAAGGTGAGAGGACAGGTATGTAAATGCTGAAAGGAGCCCAGAAATGTGATCAGCTGCTGCTCTCATTTCAGAGACTGATTTTCCATGCTCATCTCTCCAGCTACCATAAAATTAAAGTGATTAATACTCACACTGTACTGCAGGAAACTATTAGTGTAAATACAGATAACCGAGTACTAGACAACCATTGGACAGGCTTTAATGGAATGCCCTGGAGCACAGTTATGGAACACTGACCAACAGCTGCTGGAAAAACTCTCAAACTTACCTTTTTGTTTCAAGCTGTTTTCCAGTGTTATGAAGTTTTCGTAGAATATAAAATAAATTTGAGAATAATTGTTGTCAAAAAACTGCTTCAGGTCACTTCCATCCACAATATCTGAAAAGAGGAACAGAGCAATTACACAAGAGCAGAAGGACAAGAGTTTCAGGCATACTGCAAATTTAGCATTGGAGAATGAAACAAATGCAATACAAAACTATTTTAGTGAATTCACTGAGTATTCTGTACTAAACTGTTGGTCCATCCTTGCAAAGAATTTCACTGAATTTATGAGAGTCTGTAGTAGGACTTTGGTTCATTCACTCTCCATAAAAAAAAAAAAAAAAAAGGGTTGAGTCTCAGCTGTGTAACCAAATGGCCTCTGTACCATGAAAACAAGCAGGTACTGCTGGAAAAAAACACCAGCAAAGATTTTTGGATGCAAATTCAGTTCTTGCATTTATCTGGCCAGCAGATCAAACCAGAAAACAGCATATTCTCAATTCATTTCTTAGAATAATGGCAATTCGAACATGTAGCACTCTCCTAAGTGTTAACTTGGGTCTGAAATTTTAAATAAGTTTATTTTCTACAAAAAAAAAAGTCCACTGTTTTCTAAGCCGGACACTTGCTAAACACACATTTAATTTCCTCCCTTTGGTCTTTACTGCAACTGATTTGGTCAAGGAAAGTTGGGTCATTTCCCCCAGAAGAGGGTGAAGGGTCAAAATTAATTCCACATCTCCTCACTGAAGCCTCACCTTGCAAGAAACCCATTTGTTACCCAAAATAAAGCTGATTCCAGCAAGATGGCTCAATAATATCCCACAACTATGGAAGAAAAAATAACTTTAGCCCTGGCAACCTGATTTTTATTTAAATTAGTACCTTTCCAGCAGTAAGGCTCTGCTTGGTTGCTTGTACTATGGAAACAATTAGAGCAGGAAAACTCTTTAACGTGATATTTGTTTCCTGCAAACTACTGGTCTGAATTTGCAAGCTAAGTGCAATTATTCCTCTCCATGAATGCATCCTGTTAAACACAACTCCAGGGGAAAACAAGGCTTTCATTTACAGGGATTTCATATGAGGGAATGAGGTCATTAAAATCTAAACAAAAAGGAAACTTTCCTTCTAAATTGTGAAGGGAAGAGAAAGGAAACTGCCTCACCAGGAAAGCAAATCCTCCTTTTTTCTAAATGTGGCATCTCGGTGGTGACTCACTAGTGAGTGTGATTTGAGCTGCATCCTTACAGCCACAGCCCTTTCTCACAGATGTGTTTAACTTGCAGCAGGGTACAGTTCATTCCTGCTTCTTTCATGGAAAACATCGGGGAAAGTTTCCTTCTCCATTTATCACTTGAGATAACAAGATGACTTTGGGAAAATGCATTTCTCTGACTTTGGGGAAATGCATTGACTGAAGGAGTATTTAGAAGCACCCGAGAAAATGAGGCAGGAAGCTTGGGGCTGAACTGCAGGAATTTGGGTTTATTTTTATATTTACTCCCAGACACCTCCCAGGTTACTACAGCTGCACACAGGCACCCAGCACTCACCCCTCGGGGAAGCACCAGCAGCCATCCCAAACCCGAGTAATTTTCCCCATTCCCACACAGGACAAGCTCACAAGTCTAGCTAACACCTGACAGTAACTACTGCAGCAACACTCAGGAAAGAGTGAATGTCTCACTCTTTCCTGAGCATTAGGGTCACACCCTCTTTCTTCTCCATAAATAGGACATGTTGGCTCACTGGATAACTGTCAGTCACACTGACTCGTCTTACTATTAAATTTAAAATTTAGGCTAACACTCAGGTACCACTTAGTAAGAGCCTGAATCTATTGCCAAACTCTCATTGCTCTTCCTCATACTAAAAAAAACTCAGAGGGGACACTAAGCCTGTCCTTAGCACAGGGACTTGCCTTTTATTTTCCTGTTAACTGCCAAATGTTATCACAGTCACCTGTTAGAAATCATCCCTTAATTCCAAGAACTTCCAAAGTCACTTTATGCTATTTTCTCAAAGCTCTCTTAATCCTCAAGTACTTGAAAAATTAAAGGAGATGAAGAGAATTTTGCAGCCACACCCTGGTTAATGATAAACTTTTATGACCAGCCTCACCCCAGAAATAATGTACAATTCTTACTTATCTTCAAAAAAAGTATGTCAGCATGAAACAGCCCGTTACCAAAACATCCTTCCAACTGGAACAACTTCCAAAATAATGTTAACACCTCAAATTTCACGCAAGCTCTATGGAACAATCCCAGCCCTGAATTCAGCAGGAAGTCTGCACACATCCCCTTTTGACATCTGTAAATGAAAGTTTCTGCCCAGCCAGTACCGGTCCTGCAGCTGTACAGAACTGCGAGGCCAAGCAGTGCCAGAAACTGAAACCCCACTACTCTCCTCTGTTATGCCATCTCTGATCAAGACAGTTCCATGGAAAGCATGGCTTTCCTAATGGGTATGTTTTAAAGGCAACAATTAAGGATTGCTCTTGGTAAACTTACAAATTTCACATTCAGTCTCTGTGTGTCTGTCTCCCACGTATTTGCCCACTGCTCAACAGAGAAAAGACTGAAAGCACTGGACAAAGCAGCATCCCACATCTGTTAGCAGCAGCACTTCTGACTCCTGTGCCCAAGGAGAAAACACTATTGAAAGAGATGTTTCAGTATAAAAAGGATATTTTTACCAAGGAATAGCCACAGAAAAAATTCTTAAGGTGCAGCGATCCATTTTTGTCCTACAAAAGTCCCACGGAAACCACTCTGGGAAAGAGCAGAGGCTTCATTTATGGCCAGGCAGTGGGGAAGAGCCAAATCTGCACACCCCTACCACTCTTTGTCAGGCCATTACTTTTTAAGTCTATCTTAAACAAAAAAGCCACACTACTGGCACTTCCACAAACTGTATTTAGAACTTTACTAACTTAACAGAAGTTCTGGCCATGAGTACACCTCCATAGCAATAAAGAAATAAGGGAAATGCTCCGGTCATTTCTCAAACAAAACTGAATACCCAATTTTAAGTCCTGTCATTGATCTGGGTAGCATTTTGTCCTGCCATGTGGACAGAGCATTCCACAGAGCAGGAACTTGGATCCTAAAGGCCATTGGAGGCTTGAGAGATGTCATAACCAACACCAATTCAAGTGGAATCTTTTCTTTCACTTTGGGCATTGGACAAATTTACATAGGTGCCGCTAAGGGACCTGAAGCAATCCAAAGCTCACACGAGCCCTTATTTATGGAAACACACATTCCTTTTGCTCATCCCTCCCCTATGATCATCTTCCCTCTGATCTGTGTCCTCCGGCACCAGTGGGATCACAGAAGAGTAACAGACATTTTGTTTACAATTTAATTCCCGTGATCTAATCTAACAAAGGAAGAGGAGTTGGCATCTCCCAAAGAAACAGGAGAGCAGGAACAGCTATTTGGGGAACGTGTGGCACTGTGGCCCAGGGGAAGCAGCTGGAGTAACAGACACACACAGTCCTACCCCTGGCCAGGGCAAGGAGAGACACATCTGGGGAGAAGGAAAAACAGAAACCCAACTACTTTTGAGCCTTTATACCAAAAGCTTTACGTGCAGGAGTTGTTTTTTTTTTCCAACTCCCTTGTGTAGAGTTTTTTTCCGTGATGAACAATACCACAGAAGACATCCTGGCAAGGGTATCTATCAAGAGAGCATCTTCCAGAAGCCACTCCCGTGCTATCTCGAATGTCTACACCGGTGTTGTCAAGAGGAGACATGTCAGGAGCATAACCAGAGCCGCTCGGACAGTGCCTGCACTGACCAGCAGGGCAGCCGGACACACCACAGCCCCTGCCAGCCCTCCGGCTCTGCAGCAGCCTTCACCCGAAACCAGCGCCCACAAACACCTTTAATTAAGAGGTCACCAAACGCAACAGCGTGACACCAGGCCAAATCTACCCCGCAAGCGGCTGCTCCCGGTCAGCTCCTGAAGAGCAGCAGATCAAAAGGAACAAGTGCGGCACATCGGCGATGATCGCTTGCACCTGGAGCAAACCGGCATCACCCTGACATCAGCAGGGGCCCGTACAGCACTAACCGGGCACAGCCTCTTGCCTCAGACACCCTGCTCCTGCCGCATTTGAACAGCGAACAGAGGCCACCCAAACCCTCCCGAACCGCAGCTCACAGCTGAAACACATCAGCGGCTTTGCACGATAATGAGGGTGGAAGCCGTCACCTGCAAGGCGCCCCTTGATACACCCAGCCTTGCCCCAAACATGGAGTTACCACAAAACACCACACCGTGACTTCTTTCAGAGTTTAAACACCCAACAAAGAGCCCCGAGTTGATGTTATTGACAAGAGCAGAGTTTCTGCGAGCGCGTCTCCGAAACTGACCAGGGCTGCGCGCTTCCCCGCGGTTTCGCACGCAGCCCAACGCGAGCCCCGGGACACCGGCACACGCGAGTTTCCCCGGGCACCCCAAACTTTCTCCCACAGCGCCCCACGGAGGGCGCGCACCGGGGCTGCCTCCGCGGCGGAGAGAGCCCGGGGAGCCGCTCGGGAGCTCCGGGTTGGGTGGGGAGGGTGTCTGCCCACAGCACGGAGAGCTGCTACCCCGGGCTCGCCGCTGTCTCCCCGGACACCGCAGCGGAGGGCGAGCGGCGCTCACAGACCCGCCCGCGGCCGCGGCTCTGCCCGGGCACCCCACAAGGGGCTCAGGGCCCCGGGGCCGGGTCCCCCCGCG
>WBNO01018261.1:614322-636507 GCA_013400575.1 Peucedramus taeniatus
GCCCCGGGACCCCCCGGGAGCCCGGTCCCGCCGGTGCCAGCTCCGGCCGGTCCCCCCGGGCACTGCGGGGCCCCGTGCCGCTCCGGGGACCCCCGCGATGCGCAGCGGAGAATCCCGGGCGAGCCGCGGGAATGCCCCGGGCAGGGCAGCTGGAATGGAGGCGCCGTAGGGAGCTGGCTCCTAGGTAGGCTCTTGATTTGTCATGGAATCACTGAACCACAGGTTTGGGTGGGAACCTTAAAGGACCTTAAAGCCCATCCAGTGCCGCCCCTGCCATGGGGAGGGACACCTTCCGCTATCCCAGGCTGCTCCAAGCCCCATCCAACCTGGCCTTGGACACTTCCAGGGATCCAGAGGCAGCCACAGCTTCTCTGGGCACCCTTTCCCGTCTTCACAGGGAAAAAAATTTCCCCAATATTCAGTGCAAATCTCCATTGCAAAACATTCAGGTTTTGAGTAATCACTTGCGCTGTAAGTATATAAATATAGAAGTATATAAATAATATATGCTGTCTTTACACACAGGGAAGGTAAAAGAGCAGGCTCGTACTTACACAACAAAAGCACAATCCATCCCAGAAGCAGAAGCCAGCAGGGTTTCAGTTAAAGGCCCTCAGATACTCTCAGTAAAATTCCTGGGTAAAAAAGTAAATTCTAGTAAGTTTCAAAGCAGGCTGTGGTCCTAAAGAAGTTAACAGATTTCAGGGAAATGGCTTGCGTATATATTTCTTAGTTTTTAACAAAATTACTTAAAAAACAATTTACACATCACATAGAAATTGTTTTTTCAGTCATTAATTGGTGTAGAAAATAAAATGTCACAGGAATTACTATTGTTAGAAGCAGAAAAGACAGCACTGCTACATCTCACTTCCTCTGAGCCCTCTCAGCGATCTTTCCTGCTGCAGAGGCCTGAGGTCACCAGAGCAACAGGTCAACAAGCCCTAAACAGTGGGACAGGGCAGTCCCAGCTCCTCCAGCCCTGGGATGGCTCCGTGCATGCAGGAGCAGGGAAAGGCTCTGCGTGGAAGTTGCAGTGGACAAATAAATAGGTAAATAAAGAAGCAGGCTGGAGGAGGGGGCTGCAGACAGTGCTCCTGCACGCCCTGCTTTTGAGCATGGCACAGCTCTCCCCCTCTGCAGCACAGCTGGATTCTGGAAGGGGCAGAGCAAGGGCTGGCTGTTCCACCAAACCCTGTGGTAAGAAGTGAGAAATCACATGTTGGAGTCAGGAAGATGTGTAGTGATGATGCACAGCATTGAAAATGAAAAAATTGATTAATCCTTTTTCTTACACAGAAAGGTTGAATGCTTGGAGTCAGCCACAGAAAATTCGCTGCTGTCACACCGTCCCTTGCCTTGGAGCCCGTCTCAGGCTTACAGTAATTCCTGTTGCACACCCTTCCCATCACAGGTAATTCCTGTTGCACACCCTTCCCATCACTGGTAATTCCTATTGCACACCCTTCCCATCACTGGTAATTCCTATTGCACACCCTTCCCATCACTGGTAATTCCTGTTGCACACCCTTCCCATCACACCATGGCACATGGTCTCCTTCTGCAGCAGTTATCATTCTGCAACAATTGTCTCAAATTTTGGGTCATGTGGTGTGATTTCAGCATCAGCAGCTTCCTGAGGAGAGTGAATTGGGCTGTTCTGGCTCTCCCCTTCCATTGGCACAAATCAATTTCTGCAGTTGGCTGAGGAAGCACATGGCTAAAGTCTTGGCTTATTCTTGTTAATTTTTTTCCTTCCCTTTTATTTTAATTGATTTACAAAACTAACAGCTTCCAGTTTGTTTCTTCTATTGGTTTCTGATTGTTCCACGTTTTTGTCATGTTCTGCTTTGTTAAAAAAGGAGCCATTGCAGATTCAGGAGTTGTGGTGATACCACAATTCTGCTGCTCTGATGTCTGATAAGTTGTGTGATAAGCAGGGCATCCTTTTTATGGTGCTCAGCACCAAGCTGCATAGCTTTAGGCACTCAGTGGTTTGAGGTGTGCGGGAAATTCTGCTCCAGGGAGCAGAGATGTCTTGCCTGAAATCACAGTGCTCTAGGACAGTCCTTGCTCTCCCTTTGAGTTCAAACATCATCAAATGCAGCTTTTCAAATTATTCACTTAGCAGCTGGCATAGGACAGGGCAAGCCAGAGAATGCCAGTAAACCTGCAGCAGTGACTTCAGCCTGTGCAGGAGAACCACTTGTAAAGTCCCATGACTTGTATTTTCTAACAATATAACATTTACAATTTCCCAGAAAGTCAGATGATGCATTTCCGAAAGCCAGTGGTTAAGGTAGAATAATTTCCTGAAAAAGATTTGGTCATTCAGCTTTCAGGATCTGAGGTAAAATCTATATAAAGCAGTCACTTCAGGCAACAGAGCAGTAATCACTTGTGGCAGAACTTAACTGTTAAAGGCCCCAGCACCATGTGGTGTCTTGAGGGAGGTGGCAATACCTGCACAGGCATGGCAGCACTGGGCAGGGGTCCAGTATTCCTTGGGAAAATCCCTCCTCATGCAGGACCCTGCCTGCCTGGCCTGGCCCATGGGAGCAAGACCAGCATCCATCAGTCTAGGGGAGAGTTCTGGGGTGTCATAGTTCAACCAAGACTCACTGACCAAAGGGAAGGGTGACCTTGCAAAGGCTGTCCCAGCAGTGCCCGCCCTGCCAGGCTGCTGGCACTGCCCTCCAGGCTGCTCCTACGGGAGTTTCTATTTCAGGCATTGCCTTAAGCAGTACAGGTGAGGGGCAGCACATTCCCAGTCCAAAATAGAACGGCCTGAATTATTAATATGTGTTTGCACCACGGGCCAGCATGCTTTCCCTGAGTTACACAGCTCGTGCCTTTCCTTCCTCCCCCCCATCCTGGAAGCAGCCTGGTGCTGCAAAGTTTATGGAGTTTGTGGAAATGTGACACCGGCTGCCACCTGAATTTCGCTGGACCTGATGAACAGGCAGGGTTTCTTTTCCCGTGGAGCCTGAAATTTTAATGGCAGAGATTAAATTACAGAACTTCTCCTCTTGCTAGTGTCAATATAACACTTTATACTGAGCCCAGGAAAAAAGGTAGGGGAAAAGTAAACACAGAAGACTTGCCTCCTGAACAACCTACAGGTGAGGTAATGGTTTCCTTAGCATGGAATGCCAGTACTGACTTTTTGTCCTTCAAACACTTCAAATTGTGTTTCAAAAGTTGGTTTTGTGTCCTCTTGCATATCCTTGGTCCAACACATCCATTAAGGCACCCGAGCTGCTTATCCCTGCATTGGAATCAGCTCCCTGGATGCTTCCTGGCTCGGGTGCAGGGGCTTGGCAGAACTTTGGTGCTGTGCCAGCGTGCTGTGTAAGGAAATGAGGCTCTGCCCTCTTTGCCCTGGTATGACTAAGCATGTGGAAAAGACTTTTCTAGTGCGCTCTGAGTTTGAGGGGTTATTTTCCTAACAGTGTTCCTGTAGGGCTTGCGGGCATGGACCCCTGCTCCTGCAAAGCTCTGCTTCAGGCTCAAACCACACACTAACTGCTGAATTTCTGCTAAATGCCTGATTTCCTCTAAGTCTGGATCCTGCAATCTGCTTGATGGAGGATCATGGATCAACCATGGATCAACTTCTGCAAAGGTTTGGAGTTTATGGAAGCAAAGGTGCCTCATCCATTTAACCCTCGCTGAGGGTCTCCTCCAGCCCTTCTCATTTGGCACCCAAAGGAGTTCTTACTGTCCCTTGGCCTGTGGAGTTTTATTTAGGAAAAACCTGGTGGAATATTTCCACCCATTGCAGCATATGAGGCAGTCAGATGTCATTCTTATAGTAAAAATGATAGACAGGAGAAATCCACTGTCAAAAAACCCTGTCAGATTTCCTTCTGCCAGAATCTCTGACTGTGTAGAGGGGGAAAAGGATGGATTTATGTCTATTGATGGAAAAAATTCCAAAATAGAAAGAACAGGGATTGCATGTCCCCTGATACCTTCCTAAAGGAAACAGTATGGAGGATGTGAAAATTTCATGGAGTAAAAATATCAACCCACTAAGGAGAGCTCAGAGTGCCTTTGCCAAAGGTTGAACTGCGCAAAGAAGTTTGTGGCATGTTGTACAAGCCCGTAACCTACTGCACCAACTGAGATCTTTCCATGAGGAAATGTTTCAGCTCAACTTGAGACTGGGCTAAGAGATGGCTTACACGGTAAAACCAGGAAAATCATCCCTGGGCTTCCCTGCTCCTTGTGGCGCGGAACAGAGATAAAGTGCTGCTTGTCTCAACCGCATTAAATCCGAGATAAGTGTTGTTTACTTCACCCCTCTCCAAGAGGAAAGGTCACTTGTGATCTCGGTGGAGCTGCAGCAGCAATTTCCTCCTGGCAGCGTTCACCTCTGGCCGGGTGAGGCAGAGCCCCTTTCCCCTCCTTTGGGGACGCTGTTAACTCAGTCCCTGCCGGCCGTGTCCCTGGGGCTGGCTCTGAACACACGGGCACAGTGTGTGGGGTCTGAAACAGCACTGAGATGCTGATGGGCAGGCTTACAGAAACACTTCTGGTCCTAGCAAATAATGCTCAGAGGGTGAAATAAGGGTCACTTGTTCCTGCAAGTTACAGAGGAAGGGTCCTGCCACCTGCAGAAAGAGTCTTTGTTTTCCTCTTGTCCCCTCCTCGGCTTTCTTGGATTTCTATTGCTATGTGTTTAACCTAAACTCTTTTTTTTTTCTTTGACTGAACATTATGTTCATACTTTCATTTTTCTCTCATCTTGTGTTGGGTCTTTATCACTCAGAGGAAAAATAAATGAGGAAGGAAGCAGCTGACTGGGATCGCCCTTAAGCTGGGCTTTGTTAACACCCAGAATGACCACTGTGATTGTCTTAGCCCTGAGTGCAGTTTATTTTGACAAACCAGGCTGTGTGGTATCTTCAGTTCTCCTTCTGAAGAGAAGATCTCAAATGCTCTTTGTACATGAGAAGGAGAACAAAAAATCCTTCAAAATGAACCAGTAACACACAAAGCAACCACTGGCCACTGATGTTCCACACATTCTTCCTTCCTTTCTTCCTTTGCAAATGAACAACTGCAGAAAGCAGTGCAGTAATTACAGCCTGCAGAAACAGCTCGGGTTTTCCTCCATGGACAAGTATGACAAAAAATAACAAAAAATTATTTTTTACTGACACAGCTGGTGTTCAGATGAAATTATGTGGTTAGCTTTGAAACAGTATTAAAAGAGAAATTTTAATTAACCTGTACCACTGAGTCAGAAGATAATATCTGATGCATCTAACAGGCCTACAGACAAAATATGATAAAATAATTATTTGCAATTAGATATATGCATTACAGACAATGTTGTAATTAAAATGTACTTAATGTCACAGGAGGTCCCTTATTATCAAAATAATTTGTAGAATGACTGTGGAAACAATGTGATGATTATCCATCCCTCTGGCAAAAAACAGTCAAAATTTGCCAAGAACCCAAAACATCTCTGGATTTGGAGCAGGCACCAGCACAGTCCAACAGCCCAACTCCTTTCCCCCAGTGCCAAGTTCTGCTTGTCACCAGGGTGGGCACAGGGCGCCCATTTCTTACTGTGCCTGTGTTCCTCAGTGCCCTGCCAGGAGGAGATGTCCCTGTGCTCCACACAACTCCAGCCAGGAGTGGATGCAGTGCAGGTTATATGAGGGAGAGATGCCACGGGTGCTGCACTGTTCTTCTGTGGGGAAAATTGATGTCTATGTTCCATTATTTGCTTATTAGCTGCACCAAATTTACTGGGACTGATTATTTTCCTGCTGTGGCCATTCCAAAGCGCTTGGGCCATGAAAGGACTCAAACCCAAGAAAAAATTAGATTTATAGTTGATTGATACTTTGCATTTACATCTCTGGAGGAATGAGAGTGAGGGCCTGACAGGCACAGCGCAGTAAATCTGGGGGGATTTCTCAGGCAGCCTCTGAGAGCCCATCACCTTCAGAGCCACCTCTGCCTGAGCCTGAGCCGGTCCTTGGAGCTGCCAGGAAGCAGTGCCAGTGCCAGCTGCCTGCTCCAGGCTCTGACCTCATCCATGCTAATGAAAGCTTTGGCAAAGCTCTCCCTCAATTAACATTTCCCTGTCAGAGCTGCTGTGCTGCAGTCGGGGGCTGCTTGGCTGTTTCTCAGGCCTTTTCTCATGGCCACGGTTTGGATTCGTGCCCCCACATTTGGAAAATGCCTCTGGACATTGATGGAGGCTTTGCCTGAGCACAGAACGAAGAGCCAACCTCGTCACAGGGTGCACCTTATCCTAGGGACATGTCCTTCTGGGAAGGGAAGGGTAGGGGGGGCAGCCAACAATGGCGTTAGTGCTTCTTTATGGAAACAGATATTTCTTCAAATCTTAAATAATAAGGAAAATTGCTGCAAAATGTATTAAAGTGGAAGAATGGCTCAAGGAGAAAACAACCCCCCAGTATATCATCAGCTGCGTCTTTATCTTCCTTACGCTTCTCCACTTCCCCGTTTTCAAGAGAACAAAGAGAATGTGCCAAAGCTGCTTTGGGATTTCAATGAAAAATAATGAGAATTCATTGCTAATTAGGGCTCCAACTAAAAAAACTGATCTTTGCAGGGACACTGTTAATGAACTTGTAAATTGAAGCTTCAGACTTGCATCCCTGTAAACATTCCCCTGGGTTGATTCTGTGTGTATGTGCAGGAGTGGTGAGTGAAGGTGCCCAGAGCTGGCAGCAGTGGCCTCGGTGCCCAGAACTGTCCATGGCACTTGTGAAGCGGCAAGTGGAAAGTGGCAAGGCTTAATGTAAGGAGTTGCTGAAGGCTAAGCTGAAGGCTTAGATGGCAACAGCATTCGTCTCACAAAGCGTTTGGCTTTGTAAATAAGAAGAATGGAAATTCGTTACGTATTTTTGATCAGCCTTAATCTAATTATAAACGTCTTTATTTATTCATGTCGCACACTGTTGAGAGTGATGGACAGCCACAAGTACTTGGGGTACTCAGGTGTCACTGCAAACAGCCATGTGGTGGGGTTCTGCATCTTCATCCACTCCCAGGGCATTTTAACCAGGATAAGAGTCTGCCACAACCCTCCTGCACAGTGTGTGGGGATTTCCTGCAGCCTGGGCTGTGTGCTCCAGCTCCCAGGTAGGGAAAGGAGGGGCTGCTGAGAATTAAATGAGAATGTAAATGTGCTGGGGGAAAAACCCTGTTCCTTTTGTCCAGCTGCTGATTTGGGTAAAGGCAAGCAGAGCCAAACCTGGCGTGCTGGAAGTGCAGCAGCCACGGCAGCAAAGCCCCCTTGCCTGACCCTCCCTTCCTCGTTCTTGGCTTTCTGGCATTTGCAGGAGGCACATCCCAGTGGCTTTTTGTGCCAACCCTGTTTTCCCCTCTCCCAGGAGAACAGTGTGAAACCATTGGAGGGCAGTTAGCGGGAGAGTATAAGAAGACACTCTTGAAACCTGATCAGAGGTTGGAGATGGCAAGAACCAGATAAAATTCATGTTGATTGTACACATTTTCCGATGAATTTAGAATGAAACAGGAGCCCACACGATGGGTGGTGCCAGCAGGTGCCTCTGGGGATCAGCTCAGGCAGGGACACCCAGAGCAGGGAGCTCAGGACCGTGCCTGGTTGGCTTTGGAATATGTCCAAGGATGGAGCCTGCACAGCCTCTGCAGATAACCTGGGCCACCAAAAAAAGGGGGATTTGTATGCTTGAATGGAATTTTCTGTATTGCAGTTTGTGTGTTTTCCTCTTTGAAGGAGGTTTGAAGAAAAGGTGCAGAGCACTAGGGATGAAGTGCAACATGAATATGAGGGGCACAGGAGGGAAGTGAAACAGTTCATCCTTGTTCTGGTATTAATTTTTTCTGTTTCATCCAAATGCATAGATTTTATTTCAGAAAGCGTGTTACAGCTGATGAGATCCATAATGGAGCCATTCAGGGCCATCTCTGAACATGCACTTTTCCCACATATAACAATGTACCTGAAATTTTGAAAGATGGAATACTCATTTGCCAATTTAAAAAGAAAATGGAGAGAACAAGAGAGAGAGGCTCGTGGAGTTCGAAGTCTTCACAGGAAACGGATGGAAAAACACATGTACATTTAGAATGATGTTGACATTTCTGAAATCAGAGATACAGTGTTTTATCTAAATTACACCAAAGCCCTCCAAGATAATGTGCCGTGTAATAGCTGCAGTTCTAGGCACTATTTCATTTTCAATTTTCTGTACAAAAAGCATGATTCTTATCCACAGTTCCAGTTCAGTGTTTGACAAATTATTCGCATGCACTGCCCAGCTGCACCCCGTGTAGGGAAAGCTGTATTTGAGGGGAAGAGGCTGCAGCTCCCCCTGCTCTGCCCAGCATTCCTCTTTAGCTGGAGAGGAGACAGAGGGGCAAAACCCAGGGCTGGGGTTGGTGTGCTCTGAAGGGCCCTAAGGCACAAAGGAGCAGTAGAGAAGCGTGGGGTGCTGGGAGCAGGTCCTCAGGAGCCTCTGGAGGAGCTGCTTTGGTGTAAAAAGCAGGTAGAAACCTGGTAAAAGCAGGTCCTGCCACGTGCCCGTGTACCCCCAGTGCTGCTGGCTGTGAGCGCATCCCTTTGGCATTTGCTTGGCATCACCAGTGATGCCACTGGCAAGGCCTGGTCTTTTCCTGGGAGTGACCCACCATGAGCTGGAGAGCAGGATACAGGTGAACCTCATGGGTATCTGCAGGGTGTGGGAGGTCCCTGCAGTACTGCTCTGACTCAGGGGTCCTGTGCTGGGGGTGTGAGAGGTAAAATATCTACCTGCCTTCAGAAGCTCCCTCCTTTCTTGTGGGTATCCACAAGAACCAGCATGTGCTGGAGCAGGATGCCCTGGGAGGAGCAATGGGATGGTCTGCCCTTCTCCAAGTCTCTTGGCCCAAAGCTCTTGTTTCCAGCACTACTTGGCCAATATTCTAAAACAGTTTAGCAGTGTGGGAAAATTATTTCCCATCTGCAGGTGTGCCCCGTGCCAGTGGTGCTGAGTGAGGGAACCTGGAGCCCAAGTCAAGAATTCTGTTTAGTACGCAAAGAGCAAGGTACCCTGATGGAGCTGGCAAGGGACTGCAAGTAAGTTTGGTGACAGATGCCATGTGCTTATCTGAAAGGCGGGATTTCCACTCACATCCCCGGCTGTGATGGGATGGAGAGCCTGCTCCCTCTGCAGGGAGCTCCAGCTGCATGGATTTGTCCTCAGTGTAGAGGCAGGAAAACTCCTTTCTCCTGAAAGTCTCCTGTGAGATACCAATGAATGAAATCTGAAAAGATGTTATTTTTGGCACATACGCTGACAAGTGAGTGATCCTCAGCAAGCAGTGGGTGCAGTCCCAGGGGTGGAGGTAGAAGCTGGGATCTGCAGAGTGGGAGCAGGAGGCTGCAGCGTACCTTGTCATTAGCAGGGGAAGGAGGGTTTTCATGACAACCAGAAGGCATCAAAATATAAATTAAACTCTGCTAGGAAATTAAATTCAGGGGACAGAAATAGTTTCCTTGGCAGGCCAAGAATAATTCTGGCAGCACTCAGACTGGTTGCTAAGTGAGGGGGCAGAGCAAGGGAAGGGTAACAGTGGCTGTGATTATGGTTGCTGTCTTAACAAATATATGCATTAAAGGTAGTAAGAGCCTGCTTTTAAACCATGCAAGATTTCTGTGTTTGGAAATGGAGTAAGGCAACCAAAGGTCAGAAGAGCCTTAGTATGCATCTCAAAGTCTGTCTGTGGTCAAAATAAACGTGTCTGTTTCAGCTGGTCACTGAGAATGAATATGTATAAATATCTAAAATTGTGCTAGGGTTTCTGAACAAGGTTTAACCGAGTGCCTGTGCCTTGGCAATGGCAGCAAAGCATCAAGAAGGGCAACTGTTGTGAGGAACAGCTCGTTGCAGACAAGTGCAAGAGAAATGGCTTTCATTAATTCCTGCCTTTACATTGGGCCCTGATCCAGGTACCCCTGGGATGGAGGCAGAGCTTCCCCTGGAGTGCAGCAGGTGTGGGATTGAGCCCTGCAAAGGGCTCGCTGGAGGGGACAAAAGAAGATGGAAACTGCAGTATTTTGTCCCTAGGTGTAAATGTTTTATGGTATTTATTTGTCTTTGTCAAACATTAAGAGCCATGGCTGGAAAAGTGTGGCATGTATGTCAAGTAATTATGGAAAATGCAGAGGCCACAGCTCATGCCAGCTTTCCTCAAGTCTGGTTTTGTGCATTTTGGACTAGTACGTCCAAAATGAGAGCCACGTCACTGTTCACAGCCAGGGCATAGCAGAGATGCTTCACCAGTGGAAGTTGCTGACTAAATTGAGGGAGCTGCTATTTTGGGGCAGATATTCCTTACAATAAGCATGACAGGGCAGAAGAGATCCCGGCAACTCCCCTCGGGGCTGCAGTGCCTGCAGGAGCCATCCCTAGGAAAGGATGTTAAAGGTGTAGGTCCTTTTGAGCCTGCTTGGCTCACAGGCTTGGGTGCAGACTTGGAGTAAAAATAAAAACTGATTTACTTGGGGAAGCTTCTCTGTCCCAGTGTGTTGTGATCTCTCTTTCATAGACACCCCCCTAATTTTAGGGGTAGGTTGTGCTCAAACATTTGCAAAAGTAAAAAAGGCAGGAGGAGAATCTCTGGGCAAAAATGAACCTGAGGTTTGAGTTTGTCAGGTCCTACCCCTGCACACATTCTGAGGTCTCGTCGTAGCTTAGGCTTGATGGATGTTGTGAACATTTTGGCTTTGACGTGCAGCAAAGAACTTTGTGTTTAGGGCATCGAGCTCGCAGCTGGACAGGGTATGTTCATATCCAGATTTATCTCTTAAAGAAACCGACTGGGGCAAAGCCAGGCTTGTGTCACAGAGCCCTGGAGAACTCTTTTTTTTTGTTCCCATCCTCAGGAAAAGGAAAGGCATAATGGGATGGCAAAATGATTAACCCACACAGATAACTTGCAAAATTAGATCTCTCCTGGGTCATTAGGCCGGACACTTGTGCAGCCAGAAAAGCTACAAAAATGGCTTGCAGTGTAAAAGATGATGCTCTTATAACTACCTGCTATAGCTGGTACCACTGTAGTACACTATAATTTGATTTACTATTGATTTTCTGTCTTGCAGTTGTTGGCAGCAACCATACAGACCCCTTGGTTTAATGCTTATTTGCATGTTTAATTACTCTATAATAGTGCAGTAATTACCATGTAGCTACAGAGGAATTACATGGTTGTCTGTACTCTGTAAACCAGTGTCAACCTCCTCTGCAAACAAATAATTATGCAGCTAACGTACCTGTTTAACTTCCCCAGGAATTAGCAGAGGAACAAGAGAAATGCAGAAGATGCAGTTGCTGGGGGGGTTCATTAATTATTTATAATTTTTCTATGTAAAAATCTTCAGTTTCCTGATTCTATATCCTACCATAATGTCAGACAATACAAACTAGAACCGGGGAAATCATTGCTATGGAATTAAAGCTGCCGAGGCTGAGCTCTATAACCATAACCAGTGTTATTTCAGAGCCTGGTCATTCTGCATCTGCAGGTTGTGATGGAACAAATGGAAGTATTTCCAAACAACTTTCCATGTGCAACTCTGACTCCTGCAGCCTCTTCTGGAAGCCAGAGGAAAGCCACGAGGTGGCAATGTGCACCAGGAAATAAAGCTGCCCAGCACTTCTCAGGGAATCAGTCACTCAGCCCTGAAATGCGGCTGGATGGGCACTTGGCCTCCCACAGGAGCTGCAGCAGGATTTCAAGCACTTTTTCCATGCAAAAAATGTACATTTGTTTTCCCGGGACTGAAAAAGAAAGCTGTGGTGATGAACATCTCCTCTTACATTGTTTTGTGCTGGTGGATATACTCAGTAAGTATGTGTGTTTACTTTAGGCTCAGATGCTCCCTGTGGATTGTTTGGAAAACATCTTGCCTCGTGTTTCCCCTTTCCTCCCTGGGGATCTGTTTTGGTTTCCGTGTATCCAGCATTGCTGGTGCTCATGGCAGGAGCTCTCCAGCTTCTGATCCAGCCACCCCTCTCCTCCACTTTCCCTGGCCTTTTGGGGTAAATGTTTGCAGAGCATGGTGAAGGAAGGAGTGTGTTCCTGGAGTATAGCAGGACCTACTGGGGTGCTGTCCAAGCAGTAGTGTACTGGTGATGGAGACAAACTGGTTTTATCCAGTGTAAATCAAGTGGCAGGTCTCGATGATCCCCAGGGATGTTGGGAAACAGCTTCCTGCAAGATCTCCAGAAGGGTGCTGAGTTTATTTCCTGTTGTATGGCTTTGGAGATGGGGAAATGGGCTAAATTTAAGGGAATTCTGGGTTCTCCCAGGACTGGCGTGTCCCCAGTTATGCCTGCTGCAACATCCAGTACAGGAGAGGGCCTGTGAGGTGCTGGGATCCTGGGGCGACCCTGGGGGGTGACGGGGCCAGTCAGAGCAGCTCGCCTGTGGCTCGCCTGTGGCCATTGTCCTGGCACAGGGTCTGCTGGCCACCGGCCACCCCCTGCACCAGCCACAGCCTGAGGAACACCCCACACAAAGCTGTTGCTGTCAGGTCCTCTGAAGCTCACCTACCTCATAATCAGTCTCATTTCTCTGAGGGAAGGAGGATACTTGGCTCCCTGCTTTTCTTTATGAAGTCAACTCATTTATTTGCTCTTCAGAAGGGCTCTTTACAACCCCTTCAGGACCACTGGTGTGTGGCTGTGGGATGGGCGGCTGCTCCGGGGCCGCATGCTGTGCCAGGACAGCTCTCCAGCAGCAGGGATATCTGCAGTGCAACACTGCAAATCTCCATCCAGGGGAGGCAACAGCAAAATTGAGTGTGACTGTTACCCATGTTCTCCTTGCAGCCCAGCCTGAGGCATTCAGACACACTGGTGCAGTGCAAGGGCAGTGTTAATCTTCCAGCAGAACAAATGCTGTGAGTTATTGCCTGGGGACTGTTGATTCCCCCTGAACATCTCCCAGACTCTGCCCAGGAGAAGCCCTGGCCATTCTGCCTGTAGGCACCAGATGGCATCGTGGCGGAGCGCTGGGAGCTGGCAGCCAGCACAGGCAGGAGGAAGCTCAGCTTTGAGTTTTTCTGGGCATGGTTCCAGGCAATAATATCTTTTCCTACCGGTTGTGAAGGGTCTGGACTTTGGTTCACACCAGAAGCTTAAAAAAGCAACTGTTTAAAAACTTGAATCCCTTCTCCAGCTTGCACAGTGCTTGAGACATCCGAGTGGTCACGGGCTGCCTGTGGGAACATGGCGTGTGAGGGGACAGTGTGTGAGGGGACAGTGTGTGTGGGGACATGGCATGAGGGGACAGTGTGTGGGAACATGGCGTGTGAGGGGACAATGTGTGTGGGGACAGTGTGTGTGGGGACATGGCGTGTGAGGGGACAGTGTGTGTGGGGACAGTGTGTGAGGGGACATGGCGTGTGAGGGGACAGTGTGTGTGGGGACAGTGTGTGTGGGGACATGGCATGAGGGGACAGTGTGTGGGAANGGACATGGCCTATGAGGGGACAGTGTGTGTGGGGACAGTGTGTGTGGGGACATGGCGTGTGAGGGGACAGTGTGTGTGGGGACAGTGTGTGTGGGGACATGGCATGAGGGGACAGTGTGTGTGGGGACATGGCGTGTGAGCGCAGCAGTGCCCTGGACCTGCAGGGCTGGGTGTGGGGCTGCGGCTTTCCCAGTTGGACTCAGAGTGGGGGTCAGTGCCTGCGTCACTGTCACTGGGAGCATGAGGCCGGCAGGGCTCTCAGGACATCCCAGCACATCTTGGCCAGGAGGAGAGCAGGACTGAACATGTCGGAGCAGCGTCGAGCACAGTCTGTGCAGAGCTCTGGGCAGTGCTGTGCAGCCTCGCTGGCGCATCTCCCACACCCAGCTCTGGCCACCTTCTGCAGGTGGTTCTGCCCCTCTGGCTACTCTCTTGTGTTTTTCAAAATATTTTCATTTTGCCGTTTAAACATTTTTGTGTGTAGTTACAAGGCTTTGAAATGCAAGGTGATGTGTCCCAAAAAGTATTTAGGTGTGAGGGGTTTTTTTCTGTGGAACAAATAATCCCTTTAATTTTGGCTCTCTAAAGAGTGCAAAGCCAGGATTTTCCCTGTGTGGCCCCTCAGAGGGACAAGCAGAAGCTGCACACTGCCAGTGCATCCCCAAGCTTTCAGCCCCTTGATTTGAAACAATTGGTTTTTCTGTGGGTTGATGAGGGTTCCGTTCAGCACAGGGGCAAACAGCAAAGCTGATATTCTCTCACACCAGTTTTGTCCCACGAGAGGAAAGCGAGCTTCACCAGCCCAGATGATTTCCAAAGGAATCGCGGCGCTGGGTGGGGAAGTCAGAGGCGCTTTCCTGAAGAATAGAGCCCACAGTGTCTGCACTGCAACACTGCTGCTGTTCTGTCCGTCTGTCTGTAGCTCTTTGTTATGTCAACATCTGTAGCTGTGAGTAAATAGCAGCAGGGCAGAATGCAGCTTGTGCAGCCGCAGCGCCGGCTGGGCGCGGGCCAGATGCCGGCCGGACTGTGCCGCCTCTGTCTGCGGCTGCGGCCCAGAGCAGGGCATGCAGGGGAGAGGGCCCCCAAACCCCTCGGCCGGGATGAATGGTGGTGCTCTGTGCTCCACTGACTGTCGTAGCAGCGGTCTCTTGAACGGGGAATAATTAACATTGACTCCATGATTGTAGAAGGCTGATCAATCACTTTATTCTATCATCATCTTCTATATTATACTGTACGTATTAAGAAGCTTGTAACCTTTACCGACAGTCCAATACAGCTTTGACCTAATTGGTCAAACAATCTAAACACTATCACTAGTGTCTAATTAAGAAATCACCCTTTGGTAAACAAATCTCCATAACACATTCCACATGTGCCCAACAACAGGTGCAGCAAGTGGAGATAATTGTTTCTCATTCTCTTCTCTGAACTTTCTCACAGCTTCTCACAGCTTCCCAGGAAAATCCTGGGAGAGAACTATGTCTCTCTCTGTTCAGAGGACATGTGATTACCACAACTGACTGGCTTCTCAGCCTGTGTGATCCCAAACAGCCTCTGACAGCCCTGGGGAGAGGCTGTTTCACTGGGGCTGAGCACCTCAGCCTGTGAGTATGGCAGGATGCAAGTACTCATCTGGTCAATCTATGGAAAACATTCCTGTTTTCTCTTGTCAGCCACCACCAGAAATCTTTTAGGCTATGCTATTTTATAAGAATTGTAAGTATTTATAAGTGTATAAGTGCTCAGAACTATTGGGAGAACTCATTTTATCAAGCGCAACTTTAAAATCCTGCTCTCCCTGCCCAGTGCCACTGCCTGCTCTCAGGCAGTTCCAGGCAGAGTGGCTGCAGGGCTGGAGTTGGAGCAGAGGGTCTCAGTGGTTTGTGTGGAACCACGCGGGCAGAGGGGCAGGATCGGGAGGGGGTGCTGCTGTGAGGGGCTCTTACAGCCCCCAGAGATGCAGAGCAGGAGATTTCCAGCCAAGGGCTCTGTGGCTCAGCAGCTCCCAGGGACTGACTAAATGTCACCGGCTGTAGGAGGGACACAGTCTGGACAGCCGGTTTCCCGGAGCCTTGTGCTGAGCACAGGGAGCAGCCTGACAGTGCTGGAATCACCCTGTGGCATTTCCTTGCTCAGGGACCTGCTAATGAGCAGGTGATCGTCTGTGTCAGTGAAACCTCAGGGCTGTTTCCAAAGGAAAAATAAGGTCACAGCTGCTTGCCAGTGAAGTAATGTTGTGAGCTGTTAGTTAGGCTGCAAGAGTAAACTTTGGAAGTTGTGCTTCATCTTTCTTCTCCACGGGCTGCTGTTGTATCTGAAATCAAAATGCTGTTTTTCGTGGAGCTGTGTCTGGCAGCCCTGGCCTCTTGCCTGCAGGGGGTGTTTTCCCTGTGTCCTGCAGTGTCAGAGCTGTTTGGTTTTCCAGGCTCAGCGTCCCTCCTGTGGGTGTTCCCATTCCAGGTGAGTTTGTGTCTTTGCAACATCCCAGGGCTGTCAGACAGTCCCGCTGTGCAGGAGAGGGGTGGGAGGCTGCTGACCCCACAGTTCTGAGGAACACATTGGGAAAAGGGCAGGCAGGATCCCGGGGACCTGCCTAGGGCCAGACAGCAGTGCTACGCATGGAGATGAAACGTCCAGGCTGAGGGCTGGAGCTTGGCTGAAACATTCTCAGATCAAGTTTTGCCTAGATCTGTGATCAAATGTGCCTGGGAGCTGCCTTTGAGCAGAGCCACAGTGCCAGTGGCTGGGAGGGCTGCTCGGGGAGCGGCTTGTTCCAGACACCACAGGGCACATTTGCACCACAGGGCACATTTGCACCACAGGGCCTGCGGGCTGGATCAGCTGTGCCACCTGTCCTGCCAGGCCAGGTGAGGAGCTCCGGGGTCCCTCTGTGGTGCACAGCTGGAGGAGTAGGCTTGGGTATACTCATGTATACCCAATACACTCAGGTTGCACTGTTTACACAGAACTTAGTTATTTTTGATAGCTAATTAGTGTTTTCTCATTTTGCTGGTTCTGCATTGATCTGATACACGGTACAAAAGACTGTACACGTGGAATAGGGTGTCCTTCACTTTGTCAGGAGCCTTCACCTGTCTTTGTTCTGTTGCGTTCAGAAATGCTGCTCCAGGCCCACCAACCATGTCTTGGTTGCAGCTGATTTTTTTCCTCCTTTGTAGGCTTGGCAGTAGATTTTGCTTCCATTGAGCATAAGGGGAAGACTTAAAAGCACAGAGAGGACTGTAAGGAATCTCATTTCACTGGAAGGTTGGGTTCCTAATTGCCCTTTGTGCCATTAAAAAAAATCTCCCCATATGTGTTTTGTTTTGTTTGTGGGCTCTTCCCTCCCCATGCAGGCAAAAATCGATTGATCAATGTTTGTTACAAAGTTATGAACAAACGTGTCCGGGCTCTTTGCTGCATTGATGTCAGGCGCAGTGTGTTCTCCTTGCTAACAAAATTAGTTGCAAAGTCAGCAGGAGGTTGGGAGAACAGAGCGTGGGGTTTGTTTGCATAGCACACAGTCTGGCTGCTGCTTAAATAACAAACCCTGCCTCGCAGCGCACACATCTGACCAGGGGCTGGCTTTTGGTTTTGTTTTAGGAATTGTTTTTTGAATAAAAGGTCATTTACTGCCTTACTGAGGGGAAAACAACAGCGTAAATGTACAGTGGTGTGCTGCACACTGCTGGTTTTCACTGGGGCCACAAAGGAGACGGTGTGCGGGAGCTGTAAACAGCCCACGGGCACACCACGTGTGGGTGGGCAGGGGCTGGCTGGGCCCTGGGAGGGTGACACCTCCACGGGGCCCAGTGACACAGAGATGGGCTGTGTGAGGGGTCACATCTCCATGGCACCCATTGTCACAGAGAGGGGGTGTGTGTGGTGCTCACACCTTCACCCATTGTCACAGAGAGGGGGTGCGTGAGGGGTCACACCTTCACCCATTGTCACAGAGATGGGGTGCGTGAGGGGTCACACCTTCACCCATTGTCATGGAGATGGGGGTGTGTGTGAGGGGTCACACCTTCACCCATTGTCACAGAGATGGGGTGTATGAGGGGTCACACCTTCACCCATTGTCATGGAGATGGGGGTGTGCAGGCTCACAGCTGCCTGGGTCCTCAGGCACCCTATAATGTAAAACAGCTGTCTGGGTGTTTCCAGGCTGGGCACCACCTGCCTTTACCTGCGGGTGGGTCCAAAGGTGGCTGTCCCCTGCCAGCCTTGGGCCATCCGGGCACACAGCCTGAACGCCTGAGCCCCTTCACGGGTGCTGCTCCACGTGTCACCTGCCCTTGGCAAGGCGGGAAACCAGAACGGGTCAGGCACCTGTGGGTGTGACAGCAGAGCGGGCCCAGCCGTGCCTCCCGCCCCGCACCTGCTCTTGGCTCCCAGGTCGGTTCTGAGGAGCCTCTTATCTCCTGCACTGCTACTGCCTTCATCTTTCTCTTCCCCTGCTAAATTTCAGCCTTTAAGTCTCACAGTATTATTATGCTGTCTCATGTTTTGCTTCACTTACTTTCAATGTTTACATGTTGTTTCTAGTGTATGTAAACAAATGTCTAAATGTTTACATGTTATTTCTAGTGTGTGGAAACAAACGTGTGCAGGGAAGCTGTCACAAAATGCCATTATCACTTCCTCCCACCTCTTTCTCCAGCGTTTCTCGTGGTTCTGCTGGAACAGCAGGACCCCAAAATGTGCCAAATGAAGAGATATAATTTTAATTTATGGGAGTTCTTAAAAGACTCCTTTAGGTTCAGATTAAACCCTACTGGAGGTTCAAGGGAAAGTTTAAGAAAATCAATTTTCCCAGGCTAAAAAGAGCAAGCCCACTGCAGTGTATATAGTGCCCTTTGTTACTGGAATCAATAGCTCTGTTCCCAGGGCTGAATAATCACTTTTTTATATAACGTTAGTACACACACAGACTTATCTCCTCGAGACTTTGTTGTTGAACCGGCAGTAAAAAATTTTTGACTTTTAACGGTTTCTTGCTCTTATCCTTGTTTAATTTTTCCCTATATCTGAGCCTTGCTCTAAGCTTGAAATGGGGCGATTATTCCCTGCTGTGGCACTGGCATGGAGTATAGAAATGTTTCAAATTAATGTTTTCCCAAGAAATCATAAGAAGTGTCAAGCATGACAGTAGCTGAGTGCAGCATCATTTGGGTCTGGTTTTGACCAGGAGTGTTTTCAGGCTGGCTGTTCCAGAGTGCCAGAGTGAGAGCACATGTGGACAGGAGCTGTGTTCTGGAAGCAAATGGTGTGAGAAGGAGCTGATTGCTCCTGTCCTGCCCTGCACCAGGGGGTGTTTATTCCTGTGAACATGGGCTGCAGGTGCTTTGAGGAGCTCTGTCCCCCTTGCCCTCAGCAAGATTTTCCTCCCACACGCTACCACCCCTGGATGGGGATGGCAGCGTTCACAGAGCAGAGGTTACGGACCCATAGCAGAGCAGGTGTGCAGGTACCTGGGTGTAGGGGGGGGGACAGGAGACTTTTAATGTCCTTAATCTTAGTTAGAATATTGCAAATCGCCTTGCGAGAACACGAGCCCTCCACCAGCCAGGCAGGGCCCACCTAGGAAAGGCTGACAGGAACAAAGGGGTTTGCTGGTTTGTTTCAGTAATTCAGGCTGATTTCCTCTCTGTGTTTTAAGCATCACCTTTCCCACTTACCGCCAGTAAGGCCATGATTAGGAGGGCGTTGTGCGCCGGTGGCGGTGGCTGTCGCGGATAATGGTTTGACATTTCGGATCACCCACAGCTAATCAGCCGGACGTGGCAGCACATCACAGCTGGCCATTAGGGACATGTGGCTGCCAGTCCCCTCGCTGCCGGGGCACGGGGCAGGACCGGGAGGTTTTCCACAGGGCTGGGGAGCATCCAGCCAGCAGGGCCTGAACTGCATGCCCTGCTCCAGGTGGAAGTTGGGAAGGACCCCGGCTTCCCTGCCAGCAAGGGACTTGCCCTGTCTCCTGGAAGACTGGAGACCTTCCACCCAAAATAATGTGAACCAGTGCTTTCCACAGCTTTCTGATGTTCAAAGGGATGTTCAAAGAAGCCACATGCCATTGGCAGTTTCTGGAATCCTCCAGTGTCCAGGCCTGGGAGCCCAAAAAAAGGAACAAAAAGGAATAAATAACTGTCTTACTTGTCAGGCCTCTTGCATGGCAGAGTTGCTTGGGATATTTCTTAAAGCCTTTGAGCTTGTCTGTCCGCTGCTGAGGAAACAGGATTTCTGCTGAGATGCTGGCCAGGTTTGGGATCTGCAGCCAAGTGGGGAAGAGCTGGGCACCCTTTGGGAGTTGCCTGAGCAGCAGGATGTGGCACGTGCCTCTCTGGGCTCTGATTTTATGACAGAGACCTTGTTCTGCAGATTGCAGGGCTTCCTCGGGGCTTTGCCTTTCAGGAGCTTTGCTGCTGCAGAGCATGCCCAAAACATGCCGAACTGCCAGAGAGAGATGCAGGTGAGGTCTCTGCTAATCTCCACTTAAACCTTCAAATGATTGAAGTATCCAGTGTTAGCGATGGCATGAAGAAGTCAATGTTGAGTGTGGTTCCTCCAGTGCCCACTTAAAGATAATGTGTTTTCATGGACACAGTTCAGCATATAAAAGACAAGTTTCTACCTGGTTACAGCACCTTGGAGTAAATGATGAGTGCTAGGACTCCTTTTTTGCTTTATTTTTTTCCTCTTCAGAAACAGTGAAATCAAAGTCATTTACTATGGCTGGTGCTCCTGTCAGTAAACATTTGCTCAGTACCCAGCTGAGGTTTTGGGGAGAAGGTGCCAGGTGTTTTCAGAGCTGTCCGGGTGTCCAGGACAGGCTTTGTCCCCGAGCAGGAGCACTGCCTGTAGGTGACACTGGGACTGGGGCTGACTCACTCACCCACAGCACGTGTATCCTATAATGCCATTTTCCTGCTCCGCACAGGGAGGTGATGCCGTGTGACCTGGGCTGATGTCTTCCAGATACATCAAAGTGCTCCAGAGGCATTTGGAACTTGGGCTGGGAGAAGGAAACCATGGGTGGGTGCTGAGGATATGAGGAATGAAGATCTCTGGCGTAGTTGGTGGGAAATCCCCTCCAGAGTGCCCTGACATGTCCTATTCTATCACCAGAAGGATGCCTGGATGCCTGGACTGCTTTTGGCCCTACCTTGTTCCTCAGAGCAGTTCTCCTTCATGCGTGCCATAGGGAAATCACTTGTTAGGGAGCTGGCTGAAATCCCAGTGTGTCCCCGGGGCTTTGTGCTACTCCCATGCTCCTGCAGCCCCTCCAGCTCATGGAAAAGCTTCTTCCCCTGCACTGCCATTCCGTAACTGCTCGGCTTCTGGGGAGAGAACAAGGAGAAAGCAGCAACGACACATCTTTGTTTTCTGGGGTTTCTCCTCATCGGCTTAATTGCAATAACATTTATATCACATAATATAGTGCAGCAGGGTTGTAATTTTCCTATCATCCAAATTGCAGGCTGAAAATGCTGTTAGGAAAGGACTGTAGAGACTGAATTGCTGCTTTCAAAATGACTCCTGTTAACTGACAATGTGACCAGCAAATGGCTCCCAAAGGCGGCGTGGCTGGGAGCAGCCCGCGGAGCTCCAGCCTGGCGTGGCTGCGCCTGGCTCGGCACACACTGAATAAAACATTCAGGCCTGGGAGCAGCTATCTCTCTGCAAACACTCCTGCTCCTTGCAGGGACATGCTGAGACCCACGCCTGCTTCTTGCTGAAGGAAATGCAGTTAAAACAGCACTTGTGGAATTCAAATCTCACTGTTACTTTGTGAATACTTCTGTGTCCCTATGAGCCCCATCAGCTTCCCCTGTTCCCTGGCTTTCCTGGGGCTGTGATTTCAGAGGTGTTCATGTGGGATGCAAGGGGCTGCTTCCCAGAGGTGCACAGCCAGCCAGATGAGTTAGAGACTTATTTGTGTAATTTAGGTCCTTGAGGAAATGCCAATGCTTCAACTGTGACCTCTGAAATCCCTGTCTGCCTTGGGAAGCACTGAGAGATGGGCTGCAAACTGATGGGCCAGTTGGTGACATTTTCTTCTACCTATACCTTTGATTCCAGATAGGCTTTGGAAGTCCAAATGCCAGCGGTGCAAAAAAGGGTTTCACCCAAATTAATCCTGTCTGGTACTGGGCTGTCAGAAAAGCTTGTGGAAAGGTATTTTTGTGGGGATTGAGTAAATAGCTTCTGGCTGGGGTTGGGATTTTTTTTTTTTTTACATTTTGGCTGCTAATAGAGGGTTTTGCTTGATTTCTCAGTGAATAGTCCTACCATGTGTGCATTAGCATGTGTCATAATCTCTGTCTTGCTTCCAGATTTAGTTTTAACTGTAAGAAAAATAAAATCTGGTGTTTGAGTCTCTTTTGAATTGTTGTATCCTGTTCCACACCACCATCATGGTTTCTTTTTTCTCCTAAAGATCCCAAGCAGGGTTAGTGTAGCACAAAGCATACGCCACGTCTTGCTCGTGCTCTGACTGATCCGCAAGTTAAGTTCTGCAAATGTTACTTACAGCGAGTATTAAGCGCCTTTTTCCAGACAAAGTAACTAAATGTGCTGGCAATGAAGCATTCTGCAAGTATGATTCTGCCACAAAAAGTCCTTCCTTCCTTCCTTCCTTCCTTCCTTCCTTCCTTCCTTCCTTCCTTCCTTCCCTTCCTT